>JZKD02S1300941.1:0-11949 GCA_000966675.3 Picea glauca | reverse complement strand
ATTCAATGTAACTTGTATTTACATTTTTATTGTTAAAATGAAAAAATTATTAAAAAATGATGTTGAATTTTTAAAGTATATTATGATATTTTCATGGCATTATGTATTACCTTGTTCTTTGCATGATGATAACATTTAAAAAGTAAACATTTAAGGGTTGTTTTTATGATTTTGTTTACAGTAAAGATGAGTTCTTTTACCACATTATAAAAATGTGTCATTTTAATACCAAAATTTTAGAATGGGTGCTACCGGTAGCAGTACTTGTCAATTTGATGGTTGATTTTGAGGTTTTGGTTTTAATGGTACCAAGTGATAAAAATATGATTTCAAATGATCTCAAAATTTAACGTTTTGAAAAGAAAAGAAAAAAATCAAAAACATATTTTTTGTTTTTAGGTGCTAATTTTAAGGTTTTTCTGAGCTACTGTCTAAGTTTTGAAGGCAATGTTTGAAAAATGTTGTAATTTTGACCCCGTTTAAAAAAATAGTGCTACCGATAGCACCACTTTTTGATTTGGTGGTTGATTTTTATTTTTTTTATGCAAAAATATGGGTTTTTTGGGCCAAAGTTCTCGTTTTGAGGTCACAGTTCTCATTAAGTTGGTAACTATGTTTGAAATGAATTTATCTAAATATTGGATTTTATAGCATTACAACATGCCCTATTTATAGGATTTACAGTAGGAAAAACCATATAGAAAGGTGCCCAAAAATGTTTACAAATCCATGCATATCATTGGCTACAAATCCCACAAATCTCAGAATTTTGTTATAGTCAACTACCAAGTTGGATTACTAGTCAACCTACATTCAATATTCAATTGGTTTCCACATGACTCCCTATCGACCTCTTTTTGGTTGACCTCTTCGACTTGTTGTCAATCATTTCGACTTCGAATTTTTTTGGTCAATCCATCCCGAACTTCGACTTTCACTACAAAGAATATAACAACCCAACATTCTCCCACTTGTTGCCTTCTTTGCTAAAACTGGGAGGTACCTGAAATTTTATTCATAGACCCAAGGAAAATATGCCCATTACCTCTCTACACCAAGATAAATTCACAACACTCATAGACTTGGTCAACAAGTCTACTATGTTTTCCAACATGTCTACTTTCTCCAACAACACCTTGTTTCTTTCTACCATGTCTCTCACGAAATGGTATTGTACATCAATATGCTTAGTCTTGGAATGGTAAGTTGGGTTCTTTGTCAAAAATATTGCACTTTGACTGTTGCAACTTATCTTCATAGCTCTCTACTCAAACCCAATTCCTGAACATAATTTTTTCATCCATATTGCTTCTTTGCTTCCATGAGTAACTGCCATGTATTCAAATTTTATTGTTGAAAAGGATACAACCGCCTGTCTCTTTCTCATCCAGCTGATTTCTCCACTGAACATTTTGAAAACATATCCATTGGTCGACCTTTGTCGATCCAGACCTCCATCCCAGTCGACGTCGACAAATACATGTACATTTACTTTATTGTCACCTCTAGGTTTTCCTTAGTGGCATATAGCATAATCTTTTGTGCCACACAAATACCTGAATACTCTTTTGACAACTATCTAGTGCTTCTTTACAGGTGTTGACATGTATTTTCTCAACACTTCCACTGCATGATAAATGTTTGGTCGAGTGTATAACATTGAATACATTAGACTACCAACAACACTTGCATAGGGAACACGTGTCATTTCCTCTATTTCTTCTTGTGTCTTTGGATATTGTTTAGCAGTTAGCCTTGTCCCACAATACTTGACACCTTCATAGGTTTGCAATCCTATATGTTGAAACATTTCAAAATTGTTTCAATATAATTCTTTTGGTTCAACAAGAGCTTTCTAGCTGCTCAATCTCTCTTTATCTCCATTCCCAGAATGAAGTTCACTACACTGAGATCATTCATGCCGAACTTGGAGGATAAATGCTTCTTCACTTCCTTTATTTCATTCATGTTGTTTCCAATTAGCAACATGTCATTGCATAAAATGATACATATATGAAATTCCCACCTTCTTCTGGAATATATGCAGTGATCAACTTTGTTTCTCACAAATCCCAAAGTGAGGATGTATGTGTCGAACTTTTGGTACCGCTTTGTTGGTGATTGCTTTAGACTGTAAATGGATCTTTTCAACTTGCACACTGAATCTTTCTTTCCCTTTACTACAAATCCTTCAAGTTGTTTCATGTAGATTTCTTCTTCCAGGTCCCCATGTAGGAATGTTGTCTTCACATCCATATGTTCTATTTCCAGATAAAATGTTGTATCTAGAGACATTATTACTCTAATGGAAGTTAATTTTTCAAAAACGGAAAAAATTTCATCGAAGTTGAGTCCTTTGACTTGGGAATATCCTTTCACTACCAGTCAAGCTTTGATTTTATCGACTTGACTTGAGGCATTCATCTTCTTCTGGAATACCCACTTGCTACCAATGGAATTTTTTCCACTAGGTATTTCAACTAGATCCCATGTCTCATTCTTATGCAAGGATTCCATCTCTTCAACCATTTTGTCCTTCTAGAGTCTACCCTCTGTCAAGTCAACTACCTCGCTGACCGAATTGGGCTCTTCGTCAGTGGCAATTAACAAAAATGTGGAACGAAAGTTGGGAAGACTATACCTTTCGACTAATTTTCTTATTCATTCTGACCTCCTTACAACTGGGGTCGGTTGTTCCACCTCTTCATCTGATTCATTCGACTCATCTGAATCATGTTCTTTGTTCCTCAGTTCAAACCACACCTTTTCTGGATTGTTCTTTGTTTGAACCATCACTTCAGACATGGAATTCCTTCTGAATTCTATGAAGACCACATCTTGACTGTAAATTTTTTTCATTGATATAGGATCCTAGAGATTATATCCTTTCATTCCTTCTTTGTATCCAATGAAAATACACTTGACTTCCTTATTGTCCAACTTTCTCCTCTTTTCCTTGGGAACATGCACAAATACTTCACAACCAAATACTCTGAGATGTGAAACCAAAGGATTCTAACCAAAACATACCTCATGTGGAGTCGTGTAGATTGCCTCTGCCCATAATTCATATGTGATCCCAGCACCACTGAGCATGCTCCTTTCCTTTTCCATCAATGTTCTGTTCATTCTCTCAATAAATTCATTTTGTTGTCATTTTTATGGAGTGGTATTTTGGCATGCTATTCCACACTTCTTGCAGAACTGATCAAATTTCTTTGCACAGAATTCACCACTATTGTTAATTCTCAAAACCTTAATATTTTTATCTATCTGGTTTTCTACACGAGACTTAAACTCTTTGAATTTCTTGAAAACCTATGATTTCTTCCTCAGGAAATATATCCATATCTTCCTCAAAAATCATCTATGAAGGAGATATAATACATGGATCCACCAAGTTAATGCACTNATTTGGTGGTTGATTTTGATTTTTTTTATGCAAAAATATGGGTTTTTTGGGCTAGAGTTCTCGTTTTGAGGTCACAGTTCTCATTAAGTTGGTAACTATGTTTGAAATGAATTTATCTAAATATTGGATTTTATAGCATTACAACATGCCCTATTTATATCATTTACAGTAGGAAAAAGCATATAGAAAGGTGCCCGAAAATGGTTACAAATCCATGTATATCATTGGCTACAAATCCCGCGAATCTCAGGATTTTGTTATAGTCAACTACCAAGTTGGATTACTAGTCAACCTACATTCAATATTCAATTGGTTTCCACATGAATCCCTATCGACCTCTTTTTGGTTGACCTATTCGACTTGTTGTCAATCATTTCGACTTCGAATTTTTCTAGTCAATCCATCCCGAACTTCGACTTTCACTACAAAGAATATAACAACCCAACATTCTCCCACTTGTTGTCTTCTTTGCTAAAACTGGGAGGTACTTGAAATTTTATTCATAGACCCAGGGAAAATATGCCCATTACCTCTCTACACCAAGAGAAATTCACAACACTCATAGACTTGGCCAACAAGTCTACTATGTTTTCCAACATGTCTACTTTCTCCAACAACACCTTGTTTCTTTCTACCATGTCTCTCACGAAATGGTATTGTACATCAATATGCTTAGTCTTGGAATGGTAAGTTGGGTTCTTTGTCAAAAATATTGCACTTTGACTGTTGCAACTTATCTTCATAGCTCTCTACTCAAACCCAATTCCTGAACATAATTTTTTCATCCATATTGCTTCTTTGCTTCCATGAGTAACTGCCATGTATTCAAATTTTATTGTTGAAAAGGATACAACCGCCTGTCTCTTTCTCATCCAGCTGATTTCTCCACTGAACATTTTGAAAACATATCCATTGGTCGACCTTTGTCGATCCAGACCTCCATCCCAGTCGACGTCGACAAATACATGTACATTTACTTTATTGTCACCTCTAGGTTTTCCTTAGTGGCATATAGCATAATCTTTTGTGCCACACAAATACCTGAATACTCTTTTGACAACTATCTAGTGCTTCTTTACAGGTGTTGACATGTATTTTCTCAACACTTCCACTGCATGATAAATGTTTGGTCGAGTGTATAACATTGAATACATTAGACTACCAACAACACTTGCATAGGGAACACGTGTCATTTCCTCTATTTCTTCTTGTGTCTTTGGATATTGTTTAGCAGTTAGCCTTGTCCCACAATACTTGACACCTTCATAGGTTTGCAATCCTATATGTTGAAACATTTCAAAATTGTTTCAATATAATTCTTTTGGTTCAACAAGAGCTTTCTAGCTGCTCAATCTCTCTTTATCTCCATTCCCAGAATGAAGTTCACTACACTGAGATCATTCATGCCGAACTTGGAGGATAAATGCTTCTTCACTTCCTTTATTTCATTCATGTTGTTTCCAATTAGCAACATGTCATTGCATAAAATGATACATATATGAAATTCCCACCTTCTTCTGGAATATATGCAGTGATCAACTTTGTTTCTCACAAATCCCAAAGTGAGGATGTATGTGTCGAACTTTTGGTACCGCTTTGTTGGTGATTGCTTTAGACTGTAAATGGATCTTTTCAACTTGCACACTGAATCTTTCTTTCCCTTTACTACAAATCCTTCAAGTTGTTTCATGTAGATTTCTTCTTCCAGGTCCCCATGTAGGAATGTTGTCTTCACATCCATATGTTCTATTTCCAGATAAAATGTTGTATCTAGAGACATTATTACTCTAATGGAAGTTAATTTTTCAAAAACGGAAAAAATTTCATCGAAGTTGAGTCCTTTGACTTGGGAATATCCTTTCACTACCAGTCAAGCTTTGATTTTATCGACTTGACTTGAGGCATTCATCTTCTTCTGGAATACCCACTTGCTACCAATGGAATTTTTTCCACTAGGTATTTCAACTAGATCCCATGTCTCATTCTTATGCAAGGATTCCATCTCTTCAACCATTTTGTCCTTCTAGAGTCTACCCTCTGTCAAGTCAACTACCTCGCTGACCGAATTGGGCTCTTCGTCAGTGGCAATTAACAAAAATGTGGAACGAAAGTTGGGAAGACTATACCTTTCGACTAATTTTCTTATTCATTCTGACCTCCTTACAACTGGGGTCGGTTGTTCCACCTCTTCATCTGATTCATTCGACTCATCTGAATCATGTTCTTTGTTCCTCAGTTCAAACCACACCTTTTCTGGATTGTTCTTTGTTTGAACCATCACTTCAGACATGGAATTCCTTCTGAATTCTATGAAGACCACATCTTGACTGTAAATTTTTTTCATTGATATAGGATCCTAGAGATTATATCCTTTCATTCCTTCTTTGTATCCAATGAAAATACACTTGACTTCCTTATTGTCCAACTTTCTCCTCTTTTCCTTGGGAACATGCACAAATACTTCACAACCAAATACTCTGAGATGTGAAACCAAAGGATTCTAACCAAAACATACCTCATGTGGAGTCGTGTAGATTGCCTCTGCCCATAATTCATATGTGATCCCAGCACCACTGAGCATGCTCCTTTCCTTTTCCATCAATGTTCTGTTCATTCTCTCAATAAATTCATTTTGTTGTCATTTTTATGGAGTGGTATTTTGGCATGCTATTCCACACTTCTTGCAGAACTGATCAAATTTCTTTGCACAGAATTCACCACTATTGTTAATTCTCAAAACCTTAATATTTTTATCTATCTGGTTTTCTACACGAGACTTAAACTCTTTGAATTTCTTGAAAACCTATGATTTCTTCCTCAGGAAATATATCCATATCTTCCTCAAAAATCATCTATGAAGGAGATATAATACATGGATCCACCAAGTTAATGCACTGTTATAGGGGCAAACAAATCACTATGAACCAGTTCTAGAATCCCCTATTCCCTTGTCACTCCAAATGTGAACCTCACCTGACTTTGTTTTCCATATATGCAATGTTCACAAAAATCAAACTCTAAATTACATCCAAGAAAATATTCGACCATACCTTTGTTATGCATAGCTCAAATTCCTTTTTCTCTAATGTGTCCCATCCTCTCATGCCATAGCATGGTTAGGTCAATTTAAAGAAGACTTGTCGAGTCGGGTTGAATCAACTCAGTCTGAGTCAAGTCTAGTAGAGTCGACGTTGAGTCAACTTTAAGAACAACGATGATGTTGCATCAAGTCAAGTTGACATTCCCTAATAACTTGTATAGGGTTCCAATACAAACTCATTTCATTAAGACCATCATATCTTTGACCACATTGCACATATCCTTCTAAAATAGAGTGTGCACCCCTGCATCACTCATTTTGCTGAAAGATATTAGGTTTCCTGCCAAACCTAGAATATATAGCACGCTTGGAAGGGTTCTACACATCCCATCCTGAAGTATCAGTCAAACTCTTCCCCATCTGACAATTTTGGTTGTCGAGTCGTCCCCCAAGAACATGTCTCCCTCATATCATTCATATTTACAGAACCATTCTCTATGTGGTGTCATATGATAGGATGCTCCTAAGTCGATCCTGTACTGACTTCCATTGCCTTCAACTACATCAGATCCTGTATTGACTTCCATTACCTTCGACTTGCAGTCCCTTTTGTAATGCCCAACTTTACTTCATTTCCAACATCTTTTTGTCAATTGAATAGGGGGTTTAGATATACCCTTCGACTTAGAATTTGTATCGTAGAATGTTCCTTTATCTATGTCAACCAGTCGACCTCTCACCACTAATTCATCTTTGGTTGATCCTTCCATGTTCTTCTTTCTCATTTCTTCTAACCATAGAGATGAAACCACCTCTTCTAGTACTAATGTGGTTGAATTACTTCCTATAGCCACGACTAAGATATCCCAAGAGTATGGAAAATAACATAATATGATAATACATTTCTCCTCCTCAATGATTTTAATATCCACAGAAGATAACTGGCTTATTATGTTACTAAACACATTTAAATGATCAGTCACCAAACTGTCCTCATTCATCCTTAGAATATATAGTTTCTTTCTAAGGAACAACTTGCTTACGAGGGATTTTGACTGGTACAAGCTTCCAAACTTGTCCCACATTTTCTTGCTTGAATCTTCACCTAAGCCATTCAACAACACCGACTATGAAAGACACAGTCGAATCACACTCCTTGCCCTTCTCTCAAGTTTCTCCCATTCTTCCCCCGGCATGCCTACTAGAATGATACCCGGACAAAATGTTTCCCATTGTTCTTGATCTACAAGGAGATCTTGAATTTTAAGCTTCCAAAGCTCAAAATTTTGGCCATTGAATTTTTCAATCTCTATTCTCGAGCTACTTGCCATTCTTTAAGCACAATATTTAAGCTTCTAACTTACGACTCTTACTGAACCTAGGGTTTATCTCATATCCAAGGTTGTTAAACAAAGCTATGATACCACATGTAAGGAAATTAAACACTTCCACACTAAACCTACAAGAAGAGAGGAAGAAAGATTTAATCAAGAAAATAAATGACAAAGAAAACACATAGTACAGATAGATTTTACCCTGGAACCCAAACAGTAAAACCAACATTCCTTGAGAATCTTGCTTACTTGTTGTTTTATTCATTCATAATAAAAGGTTACATGCCTAACCTTGGTTTACACCTAAGACACAATCAACATCATGCCTTTTTGTTTTACACAAGAACAACCTTGTAGCCTATTAGGCTTACATCTACATGACCAACAACCTCTGAAACAATTTTTCTAAAGATTAACTTTTAGAACATTACAACATGCCCTATTTATAGGCCTTATAGTAGGAAAAACCCTAAAGAAAGGTTCCCAAAAAATATTATAGATCCATGCAGATCATTGGCTACAAATCTCGTGAATTTCTAGATTCTATTACAGTTGACTACCAAGTCAGATTACCTGTTGACTACTAATCGACTTACATTCAATTTTCAGTTGGTTTCCACATGACCTCCTGTCGACCTCTTGTTGGTCATCCTCTTCAACTTGCTATCGATAATTTCTACTTCGACTTTTCTTGGTCAATCCACCTCGACCTTCAAATTTCACTATAAATAATATAACAACCCAACAAATTTAACATTCAAGTTGTCTTACTTAAGCCTTACACACTACCTTTTCTTGTTCCATGGGAAGTCACACATCTAATATAATAGAATTATATCCTAAACACTTGACCCTTTATGCCATCATTAATAAGACTTTGATGCACATATTCCAAGGGACTTACCAAGTTGTTAAGGTCATATTATACACATAAAGATAATAGGTAGGCATTGCAGTATCTTTTAGCATAGTTTCCAAAACTAATGAGTAGAATAGGATTCCTCTATCTATGCATTCTTGATGGTTGTATTATCATGTATATTCCATATTTTGATTATGAATGGATGAGTTTTAATGCTATATATTTGTTTAATTTATTAATGTGTATGTTATAATATAACATAGCTTAATTTGTGCATGCTCAAGATTGTTTTTATAATTGTTAATTCATATAGGCTTGGAGTTGTCCTCCACACCACATATATTGGTCTTTTGTGTAGATTGTGGTTCCTTGCAGAACGTTATGGACAACGGATTTGAAAAGTAAAATATATGATGGGAAGAAGAAATACCAACCCATGTATCTCCCACGACCAATATGATTTGGAGGTGATAATCGATATGCGTACATGGTTAATAAATACCAAGTAATCTTTTCAGTGACCTCTTAACATAATTTATTTTTAACATGGAAGAAGATTGTGCCCTCTTGTTTTATTTGTAAAGATACAAAGTAAGTTAAAATAAATTCCATTTGAAGTACCAACACAAACAAGCAAATGATGAGACACAACATTAATGAGTAGTTCCAATTAGATATATTTCTTATGCATTGTTAATTAAGTCTAGGTCGAATGGTTGAGAGGACGAGTGTCATCCTCCCCACCTAAGTTCAATTCTTACAAATGACATGTTAAACACTTAATGCATATATAATTGCAATGGCCTTGCATTCTGTGTTGATAATGCCTTGAGCTTCTGCAAAATATGCTTTACCCTAAGTACCTTGAAATGAGAAAAGATACCTGATGGGTTTTCCTTGGATATGTATTTCTTTCTTTGAGATTTTTTTTTATAATGCATTATCATAAAGCTAATATGTAAACGTTTTGTCAAACATAATTAGTAAGGCTATCATTTTATAAAAGAAATTGAGTCATCTATCACCATTTTATTATTCATTTTTTTTCTCAATCAAAAGGGACGATAAATTAACTATGTTCTTGAATTTATTGTGTGTATATTTAATCAAATATTTTTTCCTCAATTGAGATAGAATAGAGAATAAATAAATCTCGAATTTGCTCACATTGTTCATTGTGGGTGTTTGGGTGAATGGGCCCCTACTCTCTTGTGAAGCGTCAATTCTCTCCTTTGTAGATTAGTTGTAAGTTTCACATTTTTTATTCTATTATTTTGTCAATTTTGGATTACTTTTAACCCTTGTAGTGTAGTTATTTTATTCAATTTATTTCTAACTACTACTTTCTATATGAATAGGTACTTTTCATGACCTTAACTATGCCATCCTCTTATGCACAAATTAGAGAATAGGATGCATAATGGTCCATCTAGCATCTTTTCTTTGTCTCTCTCATGTTTCCATTGCATTTTTATTGCATCCTTTTTGCATATTTTTAGTGTCCTCTTGATGTTGAATTTGCATCTATGTGTTTCTTTAAAGCATCATGCTAGAGTTCCCTTAGGAGGATGTCACAAGGACACTAAAAGAACATTGCAAGCAAATTACAAAGATGTTTCAAGAACATATAAAAATTATGAAAGAAGGACATAAAAATGAAAATTAGCAAAGAATGAAAAATTATACTTCTTTGTGTCATTCTGTCTTTCATTCCCAAAATAAAGTGGCTTGAATGTCACTTTCTTGGCTTCCTTTAGACTTTTTCTTGTGTTGGATTATTGTGTAGAGACTATGGGGACATGCTTTCAAATTCATTGGGTCCAACAAAGAATATTTTGGTCCCTCCTTTAGATCATAGATAAAAATATCTTCATTTTCTCGATTTTTTTGTTGATCTAAAATACTATCTTATGATCTTTAAGTCAACCTCACGGAGATAAAATCCCCTTGTGTTTTTTAAGAGGTGGTACTCCTATATTTTAAAATTGCATGCATAAACATAAACAATGACTGAGAAGGACCAACCTTATTTAGAATAAATATTCACATGCAAAGCTTACCTAAGATATGACCAAGTATCTTGTAAATGGAAATTATTTACAATATATTACAGAATTCATAAACCAATAGAGTATAAAGATAAACATGATCACATTTCCATCACAATATTCATCAAGATAAAATACAATATCCAAGTAAAGGAACAAGAAAGTATAGTCTGCATATGGAAGAGAACTTTAAATGATTATTTCATTAGGCAAAAATATTATGATAGATACACAATTGGAATCTCAAGCTTGAAACCAAATTCTTTGAGATTGCAGTAATGTAATATCCCAAAGTAGTTCTCTGGGAACCTTAAAAATAATAAATATGTCTTTAAATTACAAGTTAAATTTCTTGAAAATAAAGATTTGCATGTGTCCTTGAAAGAGGGTTGGAATGGGGCTCTTGCAGATCATAAAATGAAAAGACCTAGAAGACAAAAGAAAAAATAATAAAAGATCATCCATGGTTTCACATATTACTGGGAAATGGAAGGCAATGTAAAAAATGATTGTAGAAGAAAAATGATAAGAAAATAAAAAAAGGTTGTTGCTTGACTCATTGTGATGGAAAGTTTTTTCTTCTTTCTTTCACTTGCTTGGCGATGCCTCTTTTTTAGGTGTTTTCTATGGTTGAGGTGGCATAATTGGTGCAACTATTTCTTGTTGTCCTGAATCGGTTATTTTGATTAAGGATGTTCTTAACCAATATTCAATATATTCCCTCATGGGAGCCACCATGATCTCATGCCTTGTCTTTATCTCAAACAATTCATTATCCATGTCTCTCAAGTGCATTCCTGATTGGTGCAACATGTCATCTACCTCTTCATCTTTGTTGATGTATCTGACTAGCCACCTTTCGACTTCCTCTTCAGAGAATTCTATTGTCTCAATGAACTCATTTTCCCAGAAAATTTTCAATACATTAAGTTGTTCTATTAATGTTTCTTTAGATGAAAGAATTGTATCCATTAATATACTTGGGCCATCAAGTTATTTCGTTAGATCAAAAATATTAAAGAATAAGTCACCTATTTTGTTTTTCAAAGCATCTAATTCACATATCATTCCCCTCAAGTTTTTAATTCTCTTCAACCAACATACATTGATTTGCTTCATCTGGACATTTGAAGGAAGGTTCTGCTCTCTTATGTGGGTATCACTTAAGCTTGAAACTCTGGCTGAGAATGTACCCACAACATCCTTGTAGAAAACTTCATCATTCTTCTCATCCTTTTGAAGATATTATTTAA
>JZKD02S1300919.1:0-11950 GCA_000966675.3 Picea glauca | reverse complement strand
TTGACATCAATCAATACATACTTCATCAATATACTATGATAAGACATACATCAACCCTTTGACCTTTGACATCATTCAATCATCCTTTGGCATCAACCAATTCCTTGACATCAATCAATCAATCATCCTTTGGCATCAATCAATCCCTTGACACCAATCCTTTGAAATCAATTAATTAAATCTTTGGCATCAATGACAACATGATCCAACAACTCCCTCACTTTTATATTTTACATGTATCATGATTTACTTGGATGAATTCCCTTGGATCATTTGTACTTCTATAAAAATAGTCACAATTAGTGGTTGGAGTCCCTTCTTGTATTCTTGTAACATTATTCATAATAATAAATTAATGAATGCACCTCGGGTGTCTCCCATACTTCCATGTTGTGGTATTTTTACTTGGATGAATTTAATTGTTCCTTGTATGTTTTATTTGGATAAGTAATGTAGAATATGTATTAATGGTATTGATGGAATGTTGTAAGGCCATAGTTGGACTTGTGCCTATCTGTTAGAGAAATTGGTTAAAAAACTTATTTGAAGATCTAATAGTTGTATCTTAGGGAATAGTTATGGGAAAACCCTAAGTGAAGAGGCGCGGTCTAGTCGTAGTAGGCATAGGTTGGTCAATCATGTGTGGTCAAGGAAAGGTAATTTCGCATGACCAAGCATGTCAAAAAGAAGAAAATTGGGCAAGACCCTTGGGTCCGTGATAGGTGGTATTAGAGATTTGTTGGATGCTTTTCACCATCTTTCAAGAGGAAACAATTGGTTGGGAGAGTGGCCTTTCTGTAAGAAAGGTGTCTCCAAAACAAATTTACAATCACTTCTTAGCAAAGATGGTGGTCAGGAAGGTGGGCCATTCATGGATGTAGAAACACGAGTGTTGGAATGAACTTGTTTCTAGTAGTTATTCATGATATTCATGGATGTTAGAAGTTGAATGAAGGTGGAGGAAGATAACACATAAATGTTGTTGCAGGCCAGGTCGATTTAGGAGAATCCTGGCCACACATCTCACCGTGCCTTAGAGTTAATTTTAGAGAAGTAAAATTGCATGAAATAATCATATAAAATGCACTTCAAATGGGTTTGATTTCAAGAGGAGTTAATCTTGGACATTCTCCCATGGATTGAATATACCATTGTGAGATGGCACTGGAAGGTACCCATTTCCATCTCAGTTCACAAAAAGGTACAACTTAGGATTGTTCATGTTTCAATTGTTGGAACATTGGTTTTCTTGGTAAACCTCACCTTGATAGATTAAGGGAGTTGACCAACTATTTGGGTTGGACCATCGACTAAACTAATGATTGACTGTGTCCACTTTGGATTCCATATCCACTTTTTATGGATATTTACAACTGATGCAATCTCAAGATTGTTGGTTTGGTCCATGACCAAACCTATTTATAGATGATCCTTATGGATCAATCTATCATCATCGATAGAAATTATTTGCGCTCTCATGGAGTGTGCTTGTGCTTTAGTGAAACTGTGTATTTAGACACCACTGATACTATTGGATCCTTTGTTCTCCTTTGCATTTATTTACCTATCCCAACATGGTATCAAAGCCGATGTTCTTGTGATATCGGGTTCATAGAGAAGACTCAGATGAGATGAGAATGAGATAGTGGGAAGATGTTATGGATTGATCTCTATTGAATTTCATGATCTAGGTTTTTGCAAACATGGGTTATTTTTTAACTAAGCTCATTTCTTGGTTTTAAAAATGTTCCCTAGCTGTTTTCTTTGTTTTGCTTAATATGTCTCAGAGAAAGATTATCGAGCCATTTGAATTTGGGTTATACAAACTATGCTTGAGCTGGTATAAAATTTAAATGGACCGAGTTTTACCCTCACATAGGATTGCATATCAACCGAAATTCAATCCCATCATACGAAAAGCATTGTCGACTTGTTTGCTTGATCATTTATTTGCATATGCCACGTTTGTGAGAATTTTGTGCTCATCGATTTTGTGAGAAATATCTCTCCTCGAATCACCTCTTGGTGTGGTCCAAACCCTTGTTTTTATACTTGCAACTTGACTCTTATTATCAATGGGTTCGACTACTAAGAGATCGACTTGTGGCTCGACTGATCCGATCGATAATCTGATCAACAATTCAAACTAGTTGACGAACTGCTGACACATAAAGGTATTTAGTTTTTTGTGGCTCTACTTGCACTTTCTGGTAGATAATAGAATGAAGGAGGATGCATGGATGCCTTGGCTCCCACATAATTGGATTCCCTTTATATTGTTTCCGACTGGACTGGAGAAATGATTGACTGACTAGTGGTCATTTTACTGCATCAGGTTTGACAGTACCATATTGGCTTTGCTCGATTTGTTGAGCCAATTTTCGATTGGAGAGTGGATGGTTGTAACCATTTTTGGAAATGGATCGGTTTTTTTCTTTAGATTTGTTTGAGGTCAACTCACTCCCATGGCCGACTTTCTCTTTGAAGTCGACCCATTCACGTCTTTTACAAGTTTGCATACTTTTTTTTAAGTCTTGAGAGAGGATTTCTTTTACAAGTTTGCATATTTTTTTTTAAGTCTTGAGAGAGGATTTGTGACAGATAAAAAAATGTAAATTTTTTTTCTCCTTGCTGGGTTCAACTAGCTTGGTATAAGTTGACTCGTACACAAGAATTTTCTTTTGAACAATTTACAATTGTTTTCTGCACATTATTCACAATGTTGACATAGTCTAACCTAACTTGATATTTGAAGATGGGTAAAGGATTGTAGGCACTCCGTGAATAGAAAGCTATTGATCAACTTGGTCAAGAAGTACATTGAAGTATGTTGTTGTAGACAAAGAATGAGGGGCTGAAAATTCAGTTGAAAACTGAAGTTTCCCTTTTCCAGACTGTTATGGATGAGAAATCCGAGGGTTACTACCAAGGAGAGAACTATTGAAAATGTTTTCCAGTATCTTTTAGATGAATTTGGAGAGAAATAGATCTTATTGAATATCTAGAGAAAAAAGTTAAATCTCTCCCTCACTTAGAAAACATTTCCTTAGAAATGGAAATATACCAGCTAATGAAAACCAATATCCAGCTGACTTGTGAAGTTTCCCACTTATAGGCCTCTGTTGATGAGCTTCAAGCATAATCTGCTCCTCTTCAAGAAGATAACAACTGCATGGTTGATCAATATCAGGATTTGGAATAAGATTATAATGCTTTGTTGCTGCAACTGAATGAGAAGGATGAGATTATTCAGGGCTTGTAGGACTACAAACAAAACCTTGAAGAAGAAGTTTGTCGACTGCAGAATGATGAGAACAAGACAGTTGTTGTTGAGCTGACATGCTCACCTATTACTTCTTCACCTCCTGGTGTTATTTATAAGAAATATGTTTTTGATTTATGCACTACATCCTCGTATGTTTCCTTGACTACTAACAATGTTATTTCTCCTAGTTTTGTGAAACACACTACATGTATAGGGTCTCAAATGCTGAGTAAGATGGGATATACCTGAGGAGGACTTGGGAATGATGGACATGGTATTGTTGTTCCTATTACACTTGAGATGAAGTCACCAATAACAAGTCTTGGATATGATGGTGTTGTTTCTTCCCTGCCTACACCTATTCTTATTGCAATCAAGGAACTTTTATTTGTTGTAGGTGGAGTTCAAACTGGTTTTCTGGAAGAGAAACTTACTATTGATTGTGCTAAGTAGATTGATGAGTTGGTTGTTCCTAACACACCATGATTTGAACATGTTGTTACAAAGGACATTGTTGTTGATAGGTTAGGTTGTTCTACTCTTGTAAGTGAACTTGACCCAAATTCTACTCCCTTTGATCATCCAACAAAGAAATATGTGCCCTATCATCATCCTCGTCATACACACTAAAGGAATGGCCATCATGTTTTCCAATCTTTGCAGAAGAGACATGAAATAAAGAACCGTGGACCAATATCGACTACCAGGATAGACTATGGTTGGATTGATGAATGTTCATGGGAGAATCTAAACAGATGTTTGAGACTTCCTATCGTTGTGTATCATCAGTTGTACAGTCGTGAACCGCTCATCTTCCTTAATGATTTCCTTGGAAGTGGTCGACCGACGATCAACTCGACATGTCATTCCATTAGATTTCAATTGGGATATTGGTCGACTGAGGTTCGACCACAGATGATAGTTGATTGGAGGTTTTGACTGAGTTATTCATTAACTGGTGTTTTTGACAAGATCAATTTTCGATACTTATCAATCCCTCAATTGTGTGTAAGGGAGGGAGTACTTGAATTTGTTGACGTGTCAACCCAACTGATGTCTTCTCGTTGACTCAATTGCTCCTTGTTGAATCAACTTGGACTTGTTGAGACCGACCAAACCATGTTCAATTGTGTTCTTGGGAGATGTACTATTTCTTATTGTACTTGACACAAAGACTGTCTAGATTGGCATAGACTTTTGGATTGACAAAGACTGATTATCTTGGTGCATTTCTTGTCTAGTCGTCTGATCGATTGGCTTGTGTTGTCTTGTTGTCTAGTCGTCTGACTCGTCGGGATTGTGTTTTGGACAATAGTTTTGCAACTAGTTTTGCATTGGATGACTTCCTATTTTTCTTGATCAACATTGATGGTGACAATGTTTAGACTTTTTCAGAAGTGTTGTTGTACCATGTTTGATCAAATTTTATAGTCAGAACAAATTCATGGGGGGAAGTTGTGTGCTATGTGTATTGGAACATTGGGTTCCTTGGTAAACCTCACCTTATCAGATTAAGGGAGTTGACCAATTCTTTGGGTCCTATCACTGACTAAATTAATGGTTGATTGTGTCCACTTTGGATTCCAGATCCACTTTTATGGATAGGTACAATTGATGCAATCCCATGATTGATGGTTTGGTCGATGAACAAACCTATTTATAGATGATCCTTATGGATCTATCTATCATCGAGAGAGAGATTAGTTGCACTCTCGTGTAGCATGCTTTTTCTTTAGTGAAACGATGTCTTTAGACACCACCACTAATCTCAGATCCTTTTTTCCCAATGTGATTATTTACCTATCCCAACAACGCTAATCTTAGATCCTCTATTCTCCTCTGGGGTTATTTACCTGTCCCAACAACAATTCGATTCCTTGAACAAGTTTTGCACAATTAGCTTATGTGGTAATAGGAAGAGAGCATCCATACTTGGAGAACTCTTTGTAGAGAATATGCACCTTGGTTAGAAACCGATGATGGAACCTAAATCAACTTTGTTATGTGTAATTGACTGTGAATGGAAGAATGGTGCAGGTGTTGATAAATTTTGGTTCCTCCCACAACTTCTTGAAGAAGGGGTTGATAGGTGAACTTGGACTTTGGGTTAGATCACATCGTGATTCAGTCAAGGCAGTCAATTCTAAGGCTAAGGTACTATCTAGGGTTGTATATGGAGTTCACATTCAATTGGAAAAGGGGAAAGGGTCATGTGGACTTCGTAGAGGTTCATTTGAATGATTTTGAAGTCATCCCCGTGAAAGAATTCCTAAGGATAACTCAATCAGTTCTCATGTTATTTTTGGATAAGTTGGTGATACTTATTGGATTTAAGACTTGTGCCGTGCACACAATAGTAAGGAAGTTGAATATAAAAGTGTAGTTGGTGTTCACAATGAAGAGTGTGGCTTAGCACCCAAAGTCTTATCTTTGTGTTGTGATATTGATTGGAGAAGTGGATGAGGGTGGATTGGGGATGCCTATTCCACTAGCACTTTCTAATGTTTTGGATGATATTTCACACTAGATTTGGACTCTTTGCGAAAAGTGTTCCCAACTAGAAACACCATTGATCTTTGTATTAAGCTAGAACCAGGGTTGCAACCTTTGGAAAAGGCTCCATATCGACTTTCTCTATCAAATTTGGAAGAATTCATGAAGAAAATGAGAGAGACCATCAATCTTGGCTAAGGACCTCATTAGGAATTCATGGTCCCTATATGGCTCACTAGTGATCTTCCAAAAGCTTTAGACTTGAGGATGTGCTTGGACTACCATGTGTCAAACAAACCATCAAGAATTATTATCCCTTATCCTTGGTAGTAGATTTTTTTGGACAAGTTGGATAAAGATAAGGTTTTCTCAAAGTTGGATTTGAGGCAAGCATACTACCAAGTAAGGATTGTGGAAGGAGATGATGTGAAGATATTTTTTATAACAAGTATGGTAGTTTTGAGTTTCTTGTTATGATTTTTGGGTTGTGCAATTCACTTGCTACCTTTTTCACCTTGATGAATGATGTGTTCGGACCATTCCTGGACAAGTTAGTAGTTGTATATTAGATGACATTGTGGTGTTCAATGAGAGAATGAAAGACCATAAGAGGTATTTAGAAGAAGTCTTTAAAGTGTTGAAGGAGAATTAGTTATATTTAAAGAATTACAAGTGTGTCTTTGGGAATATTGAAGTTTCATTCTTGGGCCATTGGATTGGACAAAGATGCACCTGCATGGATATTGTAAATATTAGGGCAATTGAGAATTAGGATGATCTGAGAATATTCCATGAGATAAGGATTTTCCTTAGTTAGGCTAACTACTACACCATTTGTTTTTAAGCTTAGTCTAAGATTTCAACACCACTCATTAATTTTATGAAGAAGAATCGACCATGGAATTGGTCAGGGAAGTGTCAAGCATCATTCTATGAACGGAAGTGCGAACTTGTGTTGGCACCTGTGTTTAGAATGCCAAACTTTGAGCATAAATTTGAAGTGCAAATAAACACTTCATATTTTTCCATTAGGAGAGTTTTGACACAAAAAGGTCATCAAGTGGTTTACGATAAAGGAAAGCTAAAGGATCATGAACATATGTACCCTATTCACGAGAAAGAGATGAAAATAGTTGTGAATTTCCTACAAGCATGAAGGCAATACTTGTTAGGAAACTTGTTCTTAGTGAGGACATACAATATGGAAACAAGTTACTTTTCCACTCAATCTAAGTTGTTACCTAAGTAGGCATAATGGTAGGAATTGTTGGTAGAGATTGACCTGAACATTGAGTATCTTCTAGGCAAGGTGAAGGTTGTACTATATACCTTGACCATAAAAATGTAGCTTGTAGCATTAGAGGAAGACAAGGAGTCTTTGTTGGCGCTTATGGGAAGTCAAGTGTATCTCTTCTCATACTTGTAAGAGAAAATCAAGGTGGGGTTAGAGAAGGATCCCACTAGTTTGAACATTATGAAATAGGCACGAGGGAATGTAATACAAGGAATTTTTGGATGGACATTGAATTTCAATATTTTGGTGATTTTATGTATGTGCCTAGTCTATCTAACCTTTAGAAGGAACTCTAAAGGGAGTGCCATGATTCACTATAGGAAACCCAGGAAAACGAACAACAACAACATTTCTAGAATGACATCATTATTGGGAAAGTATGCATTAAGACATTGAAGATTACATTTAGACTTGTCTTGTGTGCCAATAAGACAAGGAAAATGATATAATGTAGGATGCCCACTCTAACCTTTACCAATGCTAGAGATAACTTAGGTAAGTGTCTCTATGGAATTTATCTCTCAACTTCCTGATTTGTAAGGTTATAATGGGATATTGGTGGTAGTTGATTGATTTACCAAGTATGAAAAATTCATTCCAGTGAAGGTGACTTGTGCAATAGAGGAGGTTGTGAAGATGTTTTTTAAGAATGTTGTGAAGTACTAGGGCCTCCCATTGAACATTGTGTTGGACAAATATACAAGGTTCACAGGATGGTTCTAGACAAAGTTGTTCAGACTTGTTGGAACCAAGTCATTGATGAGTTCAAGTTATCATCCACAAATTGATGGGCTGATAGAGTGTATCAATGGAATTTTGGAGGATTACTTAAGGCATTTTATTCATGTAGACCAATCAAACTGGCCAAAGTTGTTGGATGTAACCCAGTTCAGTTACAACATGCAGAAGAGTTTAGCTTTAGGGTATAGTCCATTTGAGTTGGATAACATGCAACAAAAATTGGCACCCCACATAGTGTTGCAAGGATACTATGGGATACCATCAACCTTAGGGCTCATCAAAGAATGGCTAAACAAATTGAAGTTAGTGCACATTCAATGGATGAAGAAACATGAAAAGATGAAGTGATGGGCAGATCGTGGCAAAGGCATTCATTCATCATAAAACATGAGAGGTGAACAAGGATTTCGTAGGTGCTAAGTTTGGGTTTTAACATAGTGAACAACTTGGACACTAGTAATGAGATATATTGAAAAAATGAAACCTACAAGAGGTAGGCCCATAGGTGCTCCAAGGATTAGATTGTGCAAATGTTGTGGTAATAGGTAGTTGTGCTTTCAATCATCTGTATTTCTATGAAATGAGTTGCATGTAGTGGTCAAAGTCCCTTGTATTATTCTTGTAACATTCTTCATAATAATAAGTTAAGGCATCCACCTTGGCTGCCACTCATACTTCTATGTTGTGGTTTCTTTACTTAGATATTATTATTGTTCGTGGCCATGTTTTGTTTGGCTAAGTAATGTTGAATATTAACATGTAGACCTAAAACAGTTATAGAGAAAAATAAAATTCAGTTGGAGTTAGGTTGAAGCAGACCTAAATGAATATTAACGACCGGTGACGGTTAGAGGCAATCTCTTCACTACAGTAACTTCCATACAATACAATAGAGGAAGGAAGGAGGGAGGCGGTGCCAATTGATCACGATGACGATAGGCCGCAACAACGACTGGATGGAGTGCCACGATCTTCTTCCGCCGCAGAGAGAAAGAGTAATTAATTTCAGCAAGCGCGAGAACCTGCAAAGTTTCTGGAACGAGATGTGGAGCAAGAGACGCGACATAGAGACGAAATTGCAGGAATTCGCGGTGACTTCAGCGGAGAAAGCCAATGGAAACGTGCAATCCCCCATTGAAGACATCGACACGGGAGGTGTGTATCTACTTCCACGTCAACGCATCAAACCAACAAATAAGCACGACAACGAATTAATACCGAAATATGAAGAGGCGGGCAACTACGACACGGAGACGATAGATGTGACTGAGTACGTTCTTGCAAAGCACAACTGGTGGCGCTTCCCCTTTCCTGACTTCCAGCGAGTGGCTCCTTTGGTGGGTGCATGTGGTAGTGCGTCCCCTGAGTGGCGGGATCTTGCCCTCATACGCACAGACAAGCTGAAGCTCTACTATCTCGTCCCCGAGCGCCACATGTCAACCTATATCGTCTTTGCTCTCTTCCCCTACAAGATGGACGGCATCCACAGGACAAAGTATGATGCCTTTGACAGATGCATCAAGGCTTTGACCGCTCACATTCGGACTAAATATTTGTATTAGCATTCAATTATTTTCACCATTTCATTTCCTCAAACAGACTACATCTACGAAACTTGATCAGAATGTGCTTTCATATAAATGATCCACATATTCTCTACTGCTTTGAATGCTACAAACTAAATCTTCACGTTGTTTCCTATTAAATGTTCAGTCTTTTTCTTATTTTTCAAAAAAGGCATGTTTTCGCTCGATGATTCTGACATAAATAGTGGAAGAAAGGTATATAGGTGAGCATAAACTTTTGTGGTAGTTGTTAAAGTGTGGGTGATGATAGTAATTCAGTTTTTTTTTTTTCTTATCACGTTATTATTTTATGAAATGTAAAGCAATTTATTTATCAATAAGGTATGAAGTATTTTTATAGAATGTATAAGTAAAAATGTTGAGTTTAGTGGGTTAGTTCAATTGATAAGTTTTTTGAATTTCATACAACATACAAGAGGTTTTGAACTTCACAAAAACCACCATATAAATTGTTTAAATTAAACACAATTTAAATGTAATGAAATAAAAAACATATTTATGAAAAAAGGCATTTTAAAGGAACAAAAGAAGGTTAAACATTTTATGTTTTTAATCTTTTTAAGTTTGCCATCATAAAAATTTGGTCATAAAATCTTTCCTAAAGTTGCAATTTTGAATTCTTGAAATAATTATTTTTATTGCATAAATTGATTCAACACCCTCAAATACCCCTAGTGCAATTTGATTTTGCTATATTAACAATTGATATTGGTAATTCCATTAATCCAAAAGTGATTTCATACAATTTTTTGTTTGTTTTCCTTCTTATTATTTTGAGTGGCTAGAAAAGGTCAAATTTGAGTCTTGACACTTTCTACACTACCACACATGCACCACCTTCATATGAGACTCAAAGGACTAGACACCATATGTTTCTTTGTCTTTTAAAAAACCTATAGGGTTAAAATCCCCCATTTCTCTCTTTAGTTATGTTTTACGTCGAAGATTGTTGTTTTTTCTCTCTTTCCTTTGACTTTCGAACCAAAATTAAAATTGTTCTATAAATGTTAAAATGTATCTAAATTAAAATTAAAATTGTTCTATAAATTAACACATGCTTATTGTTAGTGACATTAACACATGCTTATTGATGTAGGATAATTCTTGGGTTTTGAGAAATCAACATCACTAAGTAGAATAAATAAAAAGTTCACAAAATTAGAAACATCCATGCATTGCAGGAGGGGAGAATTGTGAGTTAATTTTGACATTAGTTACATTAGTTAATTTTGTAAATCTTGTAAAAAACGAGGTTTGACTCTTGAAATTTTCAAAGAGATAGGTTGTGTGATCTATGTCTAGAATGGCAGGTTGTGTGATCTATGTCTAGAATGGCATTAAGGAGTTAACTCTAAATGTGAATCATGTAAGAAACGAGGTTTGGCTCTTGAGATTTGCAAAGAGATAGGTTGTGTGAGTTAACTCTAAATGTAAATCCTGTAAGAAACGAGGTTTAACTCTTGAGATTTGCAGAGATAGGTTGTGTGAGTTAACTCTAAATGTAAATCCCGTAAGAAACGAGGTTTAACTCTTGAGATTTGAAAAGAGATAGGTTTTGTGATCTGTTTCTAGAATGACATTAAGGAGTAACTCTAAATGTAAATCCTCTAAGAAACAAGGTTTGACTCTTGAGATTTTCTCTTAAGATTTGCAAAGAGATAGGTTGTGTGGAGTTAAATCTAAATTGCAATCACATGATTCTTTATATATGTCAAGATGTAATAAGTTGATTTTGGCCCTATTGTTTGGTCCTACAATATTTTAATGGATTCCCTTTCCATATATTCTATAACTTTCATTAATCTTGCGTGTATCCATAGCTTCTATAGTTGTAGCACTCTAAGATTGTATGGTTTGTTCTATAGCAGTTGCTATTTCCTAGACTTCACCACCTATGAATTCGTCCATGTTCAAATTTAATTTGGTGTGAAAGTGTGGTTGTGTTAAGACTCTAGAGAAGTTTTTTTCAATGAGTGTGATCATTAGAAGTGTAGAATTGGAGATCATGGGAAATATTTCCATAAAGGAATTCATGTGAATGGTAGTTAGGTTGAGGAAAATAAGACAAGCTACAAGGATTCCTTCATGAAGAAGATTAGCTCAAGGAGGGGAATGAGGAACCAAGAACTAGAAGATGAGAGTAATTAGTGTGTTGAAGATGTTGAAGAAGATTCAAAAATAGAATTTGAGATAGCTAAAGAGCATAACAATAATGTGTCCTTCATAATGTTTCTAAAGGAAAGAAAAAATATGAGATTCTCATTGATTAGTTAGGATATTTTGAGAGGTATTTTGAATGAAAAAATGTGTGTTTCTTTTTTTGCAAATAAGATGAAGGGTCATCCTACACTCTAGTGGGATGTAGTGTTTATTTTTTTGAAACTAGGATGAAGGGCCATTTTTTACTCCAATGGGATGTTGTGAAAAATATAGAGTAGTGATGCAACACAATAAGATCAATATTTGGAAGAAAATAGCGAGCAAGATCAAGGAGAAATTATTACTTGTTTACTATTAGAAGAGTTTGTGCAAAAAATAAAATATTTGAGACAAGGAGACATATGTTTGAGA
>JZKD02S1300908.1:0-11950 GCA_000966675.3 Picea glauca | reverse complement strand
GGATCCCCAACCAAGAACTCCTTCGAAGCCCTTCAAACCTTGTCAGATAACCCCTCCTCTTCAATCGACCCTCTAACAACTCTTCCAACCAGCCAAAACTCTGCCAACTCTGAACCCCCTGCCCAAGTTCTTCACAACCACCACCCTCAAAGGCTTCCCTTGCTTCTACAATTGGACTAGAAATGAAAGACCTAGACATAGACCTGCAGGATTATGAGCTAGTAGGTATCGATATGGTGCATATGGAGAAAGCCTACCTCAAGAAACAACTATATACCATACCAACACATCAGTTGCGCAAAGTACACAAAGTATTTCTCAAATATTTGGAAGGAGGATTATCCTGAGCCAATATGAATCTTGGAATACAAAAAGGCACCTCAAAGGATCAACACAAACCCACAAAAGATGAAAAAAAGAGAGGCAGAAAACCAAAACATCAACTTATTCAAGATGTTGACAATTTGATTGTTAACTCAAGTCAGATACATTTGATCTCAAACAGTTTCCCTCCCCTCCAACCCTCACAGTCCTCATGAATATGCTATCTTGGAATATAAGGGGCCTCAACGCAAAAAGAAAACAAGTTTTTCTTAGAGAAAGAATTAAGAAGGAACAACTAGATATACTTCTTTTGTAGGAAACAAAGTGTGTGGGAGAGGAAGCTTCTTCCACTCTTCAAAAATGTTGGAAGCAAGCCCGTCATGTGTAATTCGATGCCAGGGGGGCAGTTGGTAGCCTAGCGATGCTTTGGAATCCAACCACATTTTTGTTGGATGAATTTTTCACTTCCAAATGGACCATTATAGCCTCCTTCCTCCTTATTGGCTCAAACAAATTAGGCTACATTACAAATGTCTACGGACCCCCTAGACCTGGAGACAAGGAAGACTTCCTCCATCACTTATACTAGATATACAACCACATTGGCTCCCAAATATGGGTCCTTAGGGGAGAATTCAACATGATAACAGGTTTGGAGGGAAAAAAGGGGGGCACACACACTTTGGGAAATGACAGTGAGATTTTCAACCACACAATTGGCCTTTTGAAACTCATATATGTAGGAACAAACATTGGACCCTTCACATGCTCCAACAGATGCTCGAGGGCTCAACATGTCTCCAACATACTAGACCATTTCCTCATTTCATAAGCCATAATGATGGATGGCCTAGCTTGGAATTCCATGGTCATCGATACCCCGGGTTCATATCATTGGCCGATACTATTGTCTATTAACATTAGTGGAACCCTAGGAAGAAATCCCTTCCTCTTTGAAAAATTTTGGTTGACACACCCAGATTTCCAAGCGAACATCAAGCTATGGTGGGAAGAAGTGGTCATCCAAACAGGGAACCCTATGTATAGATTCCAACAGAGGCTAAAAAACCTCAACCAACATCTAAGATCCTGGAATAAGTCCACCTTCGACGACATATTTCAAGTACAGGAAAGTCTCAATCAACAAATTCAAATCCTCCAACAACAAATCAGATCTCAAGGCATTATCAAATCCCTAAACAAGTAGGAATTTCTACTAAACAACCAGATCGCAGAAAGATGGGCACACGAAGAGATACTCTGGAGACAAAAATCTTGCATTCAATGGATAAAAGAGGGGGAATAAAACACCAAATTGTTTCACAGATGCATGGTTCCATGGAGCCAAACAAATTGCATCACTCACCTAGTCTTAGAACAAGGAATATAAATTCAAAAGCATGCAGATATAGAAAAGGAAAGGATATCTTGCTACAAAAACCTTCTAGNAACCAAGAACTCCTTCGAAGCCCTTCAAACCTTGTCAGATAACCCCTCCTCTTCAATCGACCCTCTAACAACTCTTCCAACCAGCCAAAACTCTGCCAATCCTGAACCCCTTGCCCAAGTTCTTCACAACCACCACCCTCAAAGGCTTCCCTTGCTTCTACAATTGGACTAGAAATGAAAGACCTAGACATAGACCTGGAGGATTATGAGCTAGTAGTTATCGATATGGTGCATATGGAGAAAGCCTACCTCAAGAAACAACTATATACCATACCAACACATCAGTTGCGCAAAGTACACAAAGTATTTCTCAAATATTTGGAAGGAGGATTAGCCTGAGCCAGTATGAATCTTGGAATACAAAAAGGCACCTCAAAGGATCAACACAAACCCACAAAAGATGAAAAAAAGAGAGGCAGAAAACCAAAACATCAACTTATTCAAGATGTTGACAATTTTATTGTTAACTCAAGTCAGATACATTTGATCTCAGACAGTTTCCCTCCCCTCCAAACCTCACAGTCCTCATGAATATGCTATCTTGGAATATAAGGGGCCTCAACGCAAAAAGAAAACAAGTTTTTCTTAGAGAAAGAATTAAGAAGGAACAACTAGATATACTTCTTCTGTAGGAAACAAAGTGTGTGGGAGAGGAAGCTTCTTCCACTCTTCAAAAATGTTGGAAGCAAGCCCGTCATGTGTAATTCGATGCCAGGGGGGCAGTTGGTAGCCTAGCGATGCTTTGGAATCCAACCACATTTTTGTTGGATGAATTTTTCACTTCCAAATGGACCATTATAGCCTCCTTCCTCCTTATTGGCTCAAACAAATTAGGCTACATTACAAATGTCTACGGACCCCCTAGACCTGGAGACAAGGAAGACTTCCTCCATCACTTATACTAGATATACAACCACATTGGCTCCCAAATATGGGTCCTTAGGGGAGAATTCAACATGATAACAGGTTTGGAGGGAAAAAAGGGGGGCACACACACTTTGGGAAATGACAGTGAGATTTTCAACCACACAATTGGCCTTTTGAAACTCATATATGTAGGAACAAACATTGGACCCTTCACATGCTCCAACAGATGCTCGAGGGCTCAACATGTCTCCAACATACTAGACCATTTCCTCATTTCATAAGCCATAATGATGGATGGCCTAGCTTGGAATTCCATGGTCATCGATACCCCGGGTTCATATCATTGGCCGATACTATTGTCTATTAACATTAGTGGAACCCTAGGAAGAAATCCCTTCCTCTTTGAAAAATTTTGGTTGACACACCCAGATTTCCAAGCGAACATCAAGCTATGGTGGGAAGAAGTGGTCATCCAAACAGGGAACCCTATGTATAGATTCCAACAGAGGCTAAAAAACCTCAACCAACATCTAAGATCCTGGAATAAGTCCACCTTCGACGACATATTTCAAGTACAGGAAAGTCTCAATCAACAAATTCAAATCCTCCAACAACAAATCAGATCTCAAGGCATTATCAAATCCCTAAACAAGTAGGAATTTCTACTAAACAACCAGATCGCAGAAAGATGGGCACACGAAGAGATACTCTGGAGACAAAAATCTTGCATTCAATGGATAAAAGAGGGGGAATAAAACACCAAATTGTTTCACAGATGCATGGTTCCATGGAGCCAAACAAATTGCATCACTCACCTAGTCTTAGAACAAGGAATATAAATTCAAAAGCATGCAGATATAGAAAAGGAAAGGATATCTTGCTACAAAAACCTTCTAGYAGAACCCYCAATATATCGCTCATAGGCTATCGAATCTATCCTCAATAACATCCCCAAGAAGGTCACCAAAGAKAAGAACAAGGAACTCATGAGATTGATCACTCAGGAGGAGGTAGACCAATCTCTTAGGGACACCCCACTGGGAAAGGCTCCTAGGCCGGATGGGTTTATTTTGATTTCTTCCACAAMTGTTGGAGCATCRTCTGTGAATATGTTTGGGAAATCAYAGAGGACTCTAGAAGATCTGGGCAAGTCCTCCAAGCCCTCATTGCAACCTTTCTCACCCTCATACCCAAAGAGAACAAAACTACCTCCCCCTCGCACTTCCGACCCATTTACCTYAGCAATGTCATCTACAAACTCCTAACGAAGATCATTGCAACATGCCTCAAACCAATACTACCGTTCATAATTTCTCCTCAACAATCTGGATATGTGGAGGGAAGACAAATTATGGATAGTGTAATCCTGGCTCATGAAGTAATCCACTCATTACACTCAACCAAGTCTTAAGGTATGCTCCTAAAACTGGATCTCTCTAAAGCTTTTGACAAATTAAGATGGAGTTACTTAAATTCAACTCTCCTCGCCTTTGGCTTTGATCCCAGGTGGGTCTCCTGGATTTTCAACCTCACCTCTTCAGACCTATTCTCCATTCTGATGAATGGCGGTCCCTCAAAAACCTTCTCCCCCTTCATAGGAATAAGGAAAGGGGGCCCGCTCTTGCCCTTCCTTTTCATAATTATGGCAGAAGGGTTGAGTTGCACCATCAAAGAATCCATCACTTATCACTCCCTCTCTGGTCTCACCCCTCATGGAATTTCTCCCCCCATCTCTCACAACCAATTTGTGGATGACATAATTCTAATAGGGATTTCCACAGCCTGAGAAGACCTCTGCTTCAAATCTATCATCAACCTCTTTTGTGAAGCTTTGGGTATGGAGGTGAATCTATCCAAATCCTAAGTCTTCTTCCTCAACATGCCAATCAAAATCCAAAACCACCTCATGAAAATATTGGGATTTACTCATAGTGTCCTCCCCTCCATCCACTTGGGTATCCCCCTTATTGATAACCTGCTAAGAAATACATCATGGGATTCCCTGCTATCTACCTTCTGAAGAAAACTATCCATGTGGACCTTATGATCCCTCAATCTGCCTGGTCGCCTCATCCTCCTCAAATCAGTTCTACAGGGCCTTCTTGTTTATTCTTTCTCATCTCTGGCTGCCCCAAACTTCATCCTCGACACCTTAATAAATATCCAAAGAAGATTTCTCTGGTAGGGTACTAAAGAAGGGCTCAAAATGACCTTGGTGAGCTGGAAAAAGGTCTGCAATCCAAAGAAAGCAAGGGGCCTTGACCTCAGAGACCCATATCTACTCAACAAGGTCCTCAGTGATAAAATTTGGTGGAGATGGTTACAGAGACCCCAAGACCTTTGGGCATGTATTTGGAGGAAAAAATACACTCCTACAACTTTGGAAAGATATCTCATCAGGTGGAATGGTTAGAACCCTGGATTGCTCATCTGGAACCTGGCTACGAATAATAGGGGACTCATCACAAATCACTCTTTCTAGGAATTGCAGAGTGGGTCTTCAGCTCTCTTTTGGAGTGACTCTTGGCAACAACTCCCAACCCTGAATATAGATCCAAATCTAAGCACCTTCATCCCCTTCATGAAAAAAGAAAGACTCCTCAAAGTGTCATATTTATGGAGCCCTGATGTTACAAGGGAAATCTAGCGCACCTGGAAAAACTCCCACGAGGCCTTGAATATCCCCACTAATTTAAATCTCCAACCTCTGCAAGACCATGTCAACTCAAGGAAAATTTTAAGTCAACAAGGGGATGACATAATCATATGGGGACACACCACCACAGGTACCTTCAATATCCAATAATCTTACCACCTAAGAGCATGCCACAGATCCTTACTAAGGGAAGAGGTCTAGGGAAAGATATGGGAAGCCAAATTTTGGCCGAAAATCATCACCTTCCTCTGGCTAGTTGCACACAAAAACATTCTCACCTGGGATAACTTAAGGAAAATGTGTTTCATTGGTCCTTCTTGGTATCAGTTATGTGGTTCAGAGGAGGATACTCAAAATCATCTCCTAAATATGTGCACTTATAGTTCATGCATCTGGGATCAAAGTGCCAGCCTCATGAGAACCATGGACATGAACCGTACAGGTATCAAGGAAACTATAGTAGGATGGTGAACCTCAATTTTTCAATCCCCCATCCTCAATAGAATCTAGCAGATGTTACCAGGATTCATTCTCTAGAAAATATTGAAAGAAAGGAATCGACAAATCTTTAAATCAGCTTCCAGGAATTGGTAGGAAGTTTGGACTACAATCCACTCCAACATCAATGAAACAATCTCTTTGTATCCTTGGATGGAGCAGGACTTAAACTGCCCAATGAATGAGAGTCACATACTTAGTTCCTGGCAACTCAATCTCCACCCCCTCCTGACATATCTTCCATTGAATTCAGTCTTAAGCCTAGCCCCACTCATTGGGAGGCTCTGCATACAGGTTACCAAAAATTAAATTTTGATGGGGCCTCCAAAGGGAGTCCAAGACTTGCAGGATATAGAGCAGTCATCTGCAACAACAAAGGGGAAATCCTCCACATCATCAAAAAAAATATTGGGAACAACACCAACAATTTTGCATAAATATGGGGCCTCCTCTATGGTCTACAAGTGGCCAAAGATCAAGAGCTTTTCCCCATCATCGCAGAAGGTGACTCGCAAATTGTCATAAAAATCCTCTCTCATATCCTCAATGGGGAAGACCCGAAGAAACTTTCTCCAAGTTGGAGACTTATGAATGGTCTTCTAAGAATCAAATCCATCCTCGAGCCTCATTGGGTGATCCTTCTTCTCATGTTTGATGAATGGAAAATCAAGTTGTCGATTTGCTGGAAATTTTCAGATTCAATATCAAGGAAGGAGACTTCTCGTGCTCCCCCACCTCTAATTCCTCCCATCCCATAGTTTTCACCTATAGAAACATATCCAACACCAAGGACCGAACCCAAAATGGGGTTATTCCAGGCTCAACATGTGAACAGGCCACGCGCAGGCCACCTTGCTAGACGACTAGCAACCTGGAGCCTGATCAGACCTACCCCCCATTTTTGACACCTCATGGATTTAAATCATCTACCATCACTCTCCAAACTTCACTTGTGGCCATCCCACCCCACAATTTGGAAGCTATGCTGTGTGGGAATTTTCATGGTTTCGTGCAGGATGACTCCACAATCACATATGGTCCTCAACATTGGCACTCCTAAAGCCAAGCCTGGGTGCGTTGAAATTCATTTTCCCCCTCACCATTTCTATGACCAACTCTCCCTAGTTCTCATTTTCTCCTACCCCTCTTGATGTAACCTCCACTCAGATACACGGACTCCANAGCAATGTCATCTACAAACTCCTAACGAAGATCATTGCAACATGCCTCAAACCAATACTACCGTTCATAATTTCTCCTCAACAATCTGGATATGTGGAGGGAAGACAAATTATGGATAGTGTAATCCTGGCTCATGAAGTAATCCACTCATTACACTCAACCAAGTCTTAAGGTATGCTCCTAAAACTGGATCTCTCTAAAGCTTTTGACAAATTAAGATGGAGTTACTTAAATTCAACTCTCCTCGCCTTTGGCTTTGATCCCAGGTGGGTCTCCTGGATTTTCAACCTCACCTCTTCAGACCTATTCTCCATTCTGATGAATGGCGGTCCCTCAAAAACCTTCTCCCCCTTCATAGGAATAAGGAAAGGGGGCCCGCTCTTGCCCTTCCTTTTCATAATTATGGCAGAAGGGTTGAGTTGCACCATCAAAGAATCCATCACTTATCACTCCCTCTCTGGTCTCACCCCTCATGGAATTTCTCCCCCCATCTCTCACAACCAATTTGTGGATGACATAATTCTAATAGGGATTTCCACAGCCTGAGAAGACCTCTGCTTCAAATCTATCATCAACCTCTTTTGTGAAGCTTTGGGTATGGAGGTGAATCTATCCAAATCCTAAGTCTTCTTCCTCAACATGCCAATCAAAATCCAAAACCACCTCATGAAAATATTGGGATTTACTCATAGTGTCCTCCCCTCCATCCACTTGGGTATCCCCCTTATTGATAACCTGCTAAGAAATACATCATGGGATTCCCTGCTATCTACCTTCTGAAGAAAACTATCCATGTGGACCTTATGATCCCTCAATCTGCCTGGTCGCCTCATCCTCCTCAAATCAGTTCTACAGGGCCTTCTTGTTTATTCTTTCTCATCTCTGGCTGCCCCAAACTTCATCCTCGACACCTTAATAAATATCCAAAGAAGATTTCTCTGGTAGGGTACTAAAGAAGGGCTCAAAATGACCTTGGTGAGCTGGAAAAAGGTCTGCAATCCAAAGAAAGCAAGGGGCCTTGACCTCAGAGACCCATATCTACTCAACAAGGTCCTCAGTGATAAAATTTGGTGGAGATGGTTACAGAGACCCCAAGACCTTTGGGCATGTATTTGGAGGAAAAAATACACTCCTACAACTTTGGAAAGATATCTCATCAGGTGGAATGGTTAGAACCCTGGATTGCTCATCTGGAACCTGGCTACGAATAATAGGGGACTCATCACAAATCACTCTTTCTAGGAATTGCAGAGTGGGTCTTCAGCTCTCTTTTGGAGTGACTCTTGGCAACAACTCCCAACCCTGAATATAGATCCAAATCTAAGCACCTTCATCCCCTTCATGAAAAAAGAAAGACTCCTCAAAGTGTCATATTTATGGAGCCCTGATGTTACAAGGGAAATCTAGCGCACCTGGAAAAACTCCCACGAGGCCTTGAATATCCCCACTAATTTAAATCTCCAACCTCTGCAAGACCATGTCAACTCAAGGAAAATTTTAAGTCAACAAGGGGATGACATAATCATATGGGGACACACCACCACAGGTACCTTCAATATCCAATAATCTTACCACCTAAGAGCATGCCACAGATCCTTACTAAGGGAAGAGGTCTAGGGAAAGATATGGGAAGCCAAATTTTGGCCGAAAATCATCACCTTCCTCTGGCTAGTTGCACACAAAAACATTCTCACCTGGGATAACTTAAGGAAAATGTGTTTCATTGGTCCTTCTTGGTATCAGTTATGTGGTTCAGAGGAGGATACTCAAAATCATCTCCTAAATATGTGCACTTATAGTTCATGCATCTGGGATCAAAGTGCCAGCCTCATGAGAACCATGGACATGAACCGTACAGGTATCAAGGAAACTATAGTAGGATGGTGAACCTCAATTTTTCAATCCCCCATCCTCAATAGAATCTAGCAGATGTTACCAGGATTCATTCTCTAGAAAATATTGAAAGAAAGGAATCGACAAATCTTTAAATCAGCTTCCAGGAATTGGTAGGAAGTTTGGACTACAATCCACTCCAACATCAATGAAACAATCTCTTTGTATCCTTGGATGGAGCAGGACTTAAACTGCCCAATGAATGAGAGTCACATACTTAGTTCCTGGCAACTCAATCTCCACCCCCTCCTGACATATCTTCCATTGAATTCAGTCTTAAGCCTAGCCCCACTCATTGGGAGGCTCTGCATACAGGTTACCAAAAATTAAATTTTGATGGGGCCTCCAAAGGGAGTCCAAGACTTGCAGGATATAGAGCAGTCATCTGCAACAACAAAGGGGAAATCCTCCACATCATCAAAAAAAATATTGGGAACAACACCAACAATTTTGCATAAATATGGGGCCTCCTCTATGGTCTACAAGTGGCCAAAGATCAAGAGCTTTTCCCCATCATCGCAGAAGGTGACTCGCAAATTGTCATAAAAATCCTCTCTCATATCCTCAATGGGGAAGACCCGAAGAAACTTTCTCCAAGTTGGAGACTTATGAATGGTCTTATAAGAATCAAATCCATCCTCGAGCCTCATTGGGTTATCCTTCTTCTCATGTTTGATGAATGGAAAATCAAGTTGTCGATTTGCTGGAAAATTTCAGATTCAATATCAAGGAAGGAGACTTCTCGTGCTCTCCCACCTCTAATTCCTCCCATCCCATAGTTGTCACCTGTAGAAACATATCCAACACCAAGGACCGAACCCAAAATGGGGTTCTTCCAGGCTCAACATGTGAACAGGCCACATGCAGGCCACCTTGCTAGACGACTAGCAACCTGGAGCCTGATCAGACCTACCCCCCATTTTTGTCACCTCATGGATTTAAATCATCTGCCATCACTCTCCAAACTTCACTTGTGGCCATCCCACCCCACAATTTGGAAGCTATGCTGTGTGGGAATTTTCATGGTGTCGTGCAGGATGACTCCACAATCACATATGGTCCTCAACATTCGCACTCCTAAAGCCGAGCCTGGGTGCGTTGAAATTCATTTTCCCCCTCACCATTTCTATGACCAACTCTCCCTAGTTCTCATTTTCTCCTACCCCTCTTGATGTAACCTCCACTCAGATACACGGACTCCAAGATCGTACCTCTCCTCTCAAGGTCTAGTTATCCTCTACATTTTATATCCCAGGTTGCCTCTTGCTACCTCCATGCCCCGCCTTAGAGTGAAGGCCAAAATAGGAGTCGCCTGGTATGTGGCCAGGGGAAGGGAGCCACCCACCTCTGAAACTCCTCCTGAAACTAAAAGCATCCCCTTCTTGGCTCATGTTGAAGCTCCTACCCCTACACAACCACTCCATCATACCACCCCTGACCTCTCCCAACTCTCAAACCCCTATGCCTGTAGAATTGAGTGGTTGTGTACCCTCGACAATTTACTGGGTTTCGTACCTCCTCCCCCTTCCCCTCCTCGTCGAACACCAAATCCACCCTCTCCCATTCACCACCCCCCCACCACATCTACTCCCATTTTTTCTCCATCCTCCTCTTCTAACTCTCCACTATCCCCCCCTCTCTTCCTCGCTTGTGATAGGTGTGTAGATCGAGCAGTGATCATGGACTCATTGAGTGACATCAAAAGGGGTATGGGGGAGGTCAAGTCAGCTATTCTTGATCTGCAGAAGAAGGAAGTAGAACATTGGAGCCATGTGGACATTTTGATGTCCTTCCTTCAGGTCCTCTGGCAAGATATCGTGGACCGAGACAGGGGAAAATCATAGGAGCGTTAGGTCTACGCCGAGCCAAGGCTCGGTCTAGGTTTTTAAGTTAATTCATGTTTCAAGTTTCTGTCTTCTTTCATTTCTCGGAATCCATGGGAGGTTGGACTATGTTTTTATTTCTATTTAGTCTAGCAATCATCACCTCATCCTGTGTGGCTTCATAGTATCTTTTTCCATGTTACAATCTTATGTTTTGGACAAGTGGCAGCAGTGGTTTCACAGAAGGGCACCGATGCCACGCATGATTAGGAACTACAGATAGTTGTAACATTTTTTGGCAGGCTTCAATACAAACTCTAACTTACAAAACAAAAAACTAATTAATTTTCCTTGACTTTTAATATATTAAAGATTAGTATGCATGATTTTACTAATGATGGTTTATGCAACCAAGGAATTATAAGGATGTTGTGTTCATTAACATGTTTTTTCCCCTTTTGGAAAAAATCGGGCACATGATTCTCTTTCCCATGTTCGATGACATGGAATTATGATCCTCATTTCATACCCAAGTGTCATGTGTAAGCTCCATCTCATGGTCAAGTGATTTCAATGAAAAATGTGCAAATAAGAAGAGACAAATTTGCATTGGATTTTTAGGAATATGAGAAAATATATCAAAAATACAAAACATGGGTTATGTCTAGAATGGCCACAGTTAACTAACATGATATCCATTTTCCAAATTAATTCATGACATTGGATCTATGTTCAGTTCTATAAATATGCAATTCTCATATTTGTTGTTACAGACAGTGTCCAAATATTGGAAATTTTGTTTAAACAAACTCCAAGTCTAGAGTTCAGTTCCTCATCCTCATCAAGGATTTTATGTATAAATTTGCAATCAATATGATGTATTAGGGAGATTAGTAATTTATTAATCAGTAGGAAGGGATCAATAATCAATCAATAGTTTTGTACTGGAATATCCTGAGTTTTATTAATATAAGATTGGCAAACTAAGTGGTTGGATTCATGACAATTCGAATTGAGTATGTGATCTCTAATTTTTTCTAACACTCTGTTAGGAAGGAAAGGCCCCCTTCTTTGATAGGGTTGTTGCAGATGTATTAGTAAGTATATTTCTTATCTTTTTGATTATTGTTTATGTGTTTCTTTCATAATTATAATCCAAGGTTCCTTCTACAATTACATCAATTTTTTTGTGCTTTTATACATGTTGGATTACAACTATTCAATCATAGTTTATACAACATTGTAACTCTTTATTGTT
>JZKD02S1300897.1:0-11950 GCA_000966675.3 Picea glauca | reverse complement strand
TCATTGTTGTTGTTTTAGTTTCTACAACTTTACTTTTGTCATGTTTTGGTTTCCTATTATCTTTGGTTAATTTGGTCAAATAGGATGTTGGATCAATTATGCCACAGTGACACTCCAGAAAAACATTGTTAGCCAATAACTATCAAGCTTACACATATGTTATGATGTCTCCTCTGAAAGGCCCTTGAAATTGTTATATATTTCCATTGTTGTCTTATAAAGAATTGGATATCTCCTGCTTCTTCTTGCCATTTCTTCATCCATTGAGATTTTAAGAGCAAGTCTAAAGGTTTTCCTCCTTAAAAGTTAGAGAACAGTTTTTGATCGAATGATTATGCATACAGTGGTAAAAAACCCTCATACTTAACACTTTTCATGAATTATTCCCAAATTCCCGGTCATCTTTCCATTAAATCCGCTCACCTCCCCCTGTTGCATAATCATCTGAGTTATATCTTCTTGACCTACTATTCTGGTCCACAAAACCATGAGTTTTGAGTTCTAAATCTATTAAAAACAAATTTCCCTATGGAGTCACCAATTTGTTGATGATTAAAAAATGTCAATGAAGTTTCTCCCACAAAGTGTTGCTAAAGCCTATTATTATAAAAGATAAATAATACTAGTAGGTGGGACCCCCTTGAACTATTGAAGATCAGATCTGTTCATTTTTTATGTTGTGATGATGTGCGACACGACTTACATGGTTGATGAGATCTTGTTGTTGTTGGCTATGGTTTGAGCTTATGAAGTGTTTATTCCTTATGTTACTACAACCTATGCTATTCATTGATATCATTGCTATATGTTCTTATTGCACCTGCACAACAAACATGTTAGTGAAAATACATGAAGGGTAGTTTTGAGAAAGGCAAAAATACTATAACAAATGCAAAGAAAAGGGAACTAATTTTGCAATTTTACTATACTACATGCGAACAAATGGAAGGAGATAAGAAACAATTGAAAAGGGGAAGAATTTAAAGCTATCCTATATACTATACTACATGCATGAAAGACTTAACGATTATTGCTAAATCCTAGCTAACGAGTAAATGGTTATGCAATTTTAATTGAATTATATGGTCGATATACTTATGGTATACCTTGGAAGGACAGGATATGGAAGGCACATTTAACAAGGTAAAAGTTGTTAATGCTTATGCGATTTGTTGTATGGAACGTGGTTGATTTGTTTTGTGGCATAAGTTGAGAGTATGATATGGTCGCGTGATTGATGGGTGATGGTTTTGATACATGTGATTAATGGTGTAAATGAAAGGTTTGTTGGCATGTACTAAGAATTAAATGGACTGTGGGTGGAGACGACGTACATTTACTGCATGTCACCTTTACTCCTCCCGTTAGCCGCCACCCTAGTCGGGATATTGTTCGACCTTGTTGTTGTGGTTATGCTCTGACTTCTTAGCAGAGAGGAATCGCTCAACTAGCTCTCATTTTAAGGAATTTGATTACAAGTATGTATTTTTTTGGCCATGCATGAGTCTACTCTAGTTATGAAATGATTAATGGTGTAGGTGCATTGGTTTGTGTTTTCCTTAAGTATGTCTTTTTTTGGCCATTCATGAGTCTGCTCTAGTTATGAAATGATTAATGGTGTAGGTGCAACTGTGTAAAAAAAAATTCTTGGAATGAAGCATTGATCGTTGTTTCTTCAATAATATTGAATCCATAGAAGTTATTGGTCATCCTGGGTGTTAGCTCTCTATTATCCTTGTTGGTTTAGTTGGAGGGTTTTTTTGTTCTTGGGTCGGCTGGCTATCCTCACACATTCATAGCTATGTCAAGTCTCTGGATTTTATGGGTTTAATGGTCGGAGGCATTCTGCGTCACTGTGTTTTTTTCACTTGGGAATTGGTTGATTGCACCACTAGGGGTCGTAGAATGAGTTTCCTATTCTTACTCGGCTCTGTCTTCACCCCAGTGTTGTGGTTGTTTGATCAGATAGCATGAGGGTTATACCTTGTATGCATTAAATAACATTGCTAGGCCGAATGAGAGCCTCACTTGTTGTGATGGCCCCCTGCTTTGGATTTGTTACCTGTCCACGAATGAGTCGTGGTTCTCTCTGTGTATGCACCATTGGCCTCTGAGTTTTCACCAATACAAAGAGTTGGCTCTGTTCTCCCGGTGTTGGCTATAAAAAAAACCCTTAGCCTCCAGTCTAAACTTGTGTAGAGAAGTTTGTTGGGCCTATCAAGTTTACTATGGGTGATGGTGGATTGAATGTATCATCGATTAATTTGAGTACAGACACACCTAGTTGGCCATATGACAGTCATGTTGGTTTGACATTTAATTATTTCCTTTGTATAACAATGGTAAACCCTTCTTGTTATTTGCACAAACCAAATTACACAGTCCCTCTCCTTATGTTTAATAACTCAGTATTGTTTAATGGAGAGGGTCGTTTCCCCAATTCAAATTGATGTGTGGGTATGTGTGGTTGTCACAGCTTGTTAGGTTGATTGATTTTTTACAACAATGGTGAATTGGTTGGTTGATACACAATCACTGGTATTTTTGCACTAAGGATTGTTTGGATGTTTAGCCGACATTAGTTACAAATGCTTGATGTTGCTCACGCATACCGTGTTATGTGTGTGGTGTTTCTTTCATGATACATGTTAGTTTCTTTTGGGGCTGAATGGTTATTGCAACCAAGAAGACTATATGAACGACATTCACTGCATGCTTATGATTGTCTGATTGTATAAGCCGAGTGTACACAACATAGTTGATTACAGTTTGACTAAATCGAAGCAATATTGTATTAGATTGATGGCTCAGCACGATGGGTTGAGTTATTGCTGTGACTGTGTGTTTGGTTTTGTAAAATGAAAATGTTGCATCATGGTGTTTTTATGGCTGCGCACTGTGTATAACATGGATAGTTTGGATTTCACACTCAGGGATACCCACAGGGTTTTAAGCATGTTTTTTGTTGCAACCCGATCATTTGTTGAGACATGCATGTTGTTGTTACCTCGTCGTGTTGGATGGGTGGCCCATCCTTTTGGAGTCACATTAAATCGGGCTTGCATAGTGATGGAGTTACACTTGCATGATTGAATCATTCGGCGCATAGCTTGTGTTGGAATGGTGGTTGTTGTCTCTCTGTTTAAATATCAATTCAGGTTTTGCAATTTGATCTCGATTATTAGGTTTACTACCCCTATATATGTTTAACGAATATCATTGCATTTAAATGATAGGCCTGATTGCAGTGGTAGTGTGACTTCATTGTTAATTTTGGAACATGAATTTGAGTATATTTGTTGATTGAAGTAATGTATGGGCAGTGGTTGTTTTTTATGGTTTACGTAGTGGGAATGGTTACTGTTCGAAAAATCCAAAGTATATAAATGAAAGGAACAAAACCCCTTTACAGATTGTGTGGAATGCATATTGTCTTGTGATGGCGCTATGTTGGATATTTGATTATGAACAGTGAACTAGTTAAATGAACAAAAATTGTTATTTGGTCACAATGATTGATGGTTGGTGCATCTCTTTTCATAGAATGTTTTATGGATCACTTAATTAATTTCATGAACAGTAATCGTCTTTCTTCCCCTTCATTATTTTTTTTTCCTCTAATTACAAATCCCATCACCTTCCCATATTCTTTTTTCACTCCCTGTTCTGAGATTGATTACAGTCAAGAGAATTTCGGTGTTAAAGCAGTTGAAAACGGCAATGTCTTCTGTGATTATAATGATTTTTCATTGGTTTGCTTTACAGTTGATTGTTGTTTCCATTGAGCAGTAACCATGTCATTTTTCTCCCTCATTATATCATATTTTCGCTCAATACAAACCCCTCCCACATCCCGTAACCCTTTTTCACCCCCTGCTCGTTGATTAACAGAAAACAATTTGTATGGATTGAATTGTACGAGTCTGATGCATCGCTGAGCCAAATCTATTTCATATTTTTAAGAGTTGTCATGTATGGTTATTTAAAAGAATATTTTTTAATCATTCACGCATGCAGAAATGAGTTTTTTCAGTCAAGGTAGCCATGGCCAAGGAAACATAGGTAGAGTTAATTGGAACCGAGGCCCAAGAAGGCCCAGGTTCTCTATACATTTTTACACTAATTCACAAGAGCTTGGACAATTGTTTCATGCCGGATTTTTCAATTGGATTGGGTAGGGAGTAGTCCAACCTAGGCCTGAAAGGCCTCCTTTCCAAGCCCCACAAGCCCCCGATATTCCCGTACCTCCTCATGTCTCATTGCAACCCGAGGTTCCTAAAAATCATGGATGGTTGGAGATTGTCCACCTGACAATCTCCCAACATCGTGGTTGGCCTAACTTGTCCTTGCTTTCTCCTCCACCTATTAACCCCATTGTCCAAGCTGCCCCTGACCACTCTCAAGTGCAATCCTCCTATGCTAGCAAGAGATTGAAAACTGAGGCCCACCATGCCCTTGATAAAGGAAAAACCACTGCTACCCCTTCCTCACCCTCCAATGGCTCTGACAAATCCTTGTCTTCCCGGATGCATTTGAGGGACAATTGTTCCCACGTGATCAGCAAAATTAGGCCTAAAGGCTCTGCATAGACAAAGGAAAATTCAAGAAAATCAAGAGGTGACAACAACAATCAAGGAAGGGTTGCATCACAGACTGGGAAATATGACTTTTGAGTTTTTATTTTTATCCATTGTTGATGATTGTTGACTTCAGGAAATTTTGGACAGCGTGTTATATTTTGGATATATGAGTAATATTTTTGAAAATAATTTCAAATTTCATGAGATAAATTTTCCAAAAGTGAATATGTTGAAGGGAGACACAAGGAGGTGTGTTTTACTTAACTAATGGTTATGTTATGATTGTTATGATTGTTATGAACTAAAGGGAGTCACAAGGGGTCCCACCTACTAKTTATTATTTATTTATGACCCTTATTATAATTATTACTCTTCCCCCTAACTAAAGTTAGTTGAGTCTTTTAATTAACTTGACTAATGAGTTGGTTCAACTACTTCAACCAATTCTAATTTGTTAAAAGAAAAAGGAAAAGGAGGAACAAGGGAGGGATAGAAGCAGAAGTATACTAAGGTTTTATCTTTGAGTTTATGTTGAGATAGTTCAGTTTTAATTCATTCATTATTCATCAAAAGACTAATTCTCTTTTATGGTAGCGGGGTCTTATTGTAGACAACAATATTCAGGGCTGAATCACATCATTCAGACACTTGTTTTTCAAAGGTGTTGATCTATCTTTGATAGTCTGTGTAGACTTGTCTGTTTGTGAATTAATTTTCATGAATGACAAAGGCTATTGTGCAAAGTCGAGTGGGCAGCAATTTGTGGCAAGCTGATCCAACTTTTAGAGTTTAGTTTTGGTTTTCTGTCAAAGGTCCTTTTGTATGTTCCATCGGGGATGTCTAAGTTTGACTTTGGTCCAAAATTTCTGCATGAGATTTTGTAAACAAAATGACTCTTTGGTGAACTTGAATGAAATAAAGGATTTCTTTATGTCTCATCTATATTTATTATCATCTTGGTGATTTTTATTCTATCTTTACATTTATTTCAACAGCTGATGTGTTCAGAAGATTACATAAAAAGTGAATTTCCAGCAAGCTTTTTGTTGATAAAAGACTAGCCTAAGCACCTATAATTAGTACTTGTGAGTTAGGATGTTATTTTTGTTGGCTATAAAAATAGGGTGATATTCCCGTCTATTCTTCTTTAGCCAAGCAAGATCTGAAAATGCTTGAGTAAGATCATTTCATATATTTTCCTCAACAATGACGTCACCCTCCTTTTGGGCAAATTTTGGCACTTTTTGGCAAGTCGTTGAGGTTGGAGAAGGGACATTGGGCTTCCAAAAGCCATCTTCCAAGGTACTAGGACCTCTCTCCACTAAATTAAGGTGCCATTCCTCATCAAAGTGCCAAGTTGGGTCCTGCAAAGACAAATGGATACACCCTCCAAGGATCTCAAGTCAAGGCATCATGATGAGTAAATCAAAGCAATAAAAGAGCAATATAAGAAAGTATAACCAAACTACCTCATCAAAATAAACTAATTCTCAAAGACACTATGCAATTTGCTAATTTTAGGTATGGGAAGGTTGACAAAATGACCTACTAGGTGAATCGTACCTCAAGTCTAGGGGTGTTTTCCAAGGGGACCTCCTTCTATGTCATGTGGATGATGTGTTACAGATGAGGGGAAGAATTTTGGGCATGGGGTTCATGACATACAAGGGGTTTTAGTGTATCACTTATGGGTTCCTTTGTAGATGGTGTGTTGCACCTTTGTTTTCAATGCAACCTTTTTCCAAGCCCAGTTGTTGCATTTTATTATTTTTAGGATGCTTCCAGGTTGAAGCCAAGGTGGGGATTCTACCTAAGCATGAAAAATTGTGCCCACCTTGACTCTAACCTAGTCACATCATGCTTCCCCAAGTTGGAAACATGTGTGGGGATTCTACCTAAGCAATAAAAATAGTTCCCACACATGCTCCTCCCTGGTTGGCATTTCACTATCAGTCATTATTTTAGGGGTCCGGTTAGTTTTTTATGAGAGACATTTCATTGTCCTTGGGATCCCTAGGTGAGCATATAGAACGTTAATGGTTTGAATTTTGTATTTTTTCCAGACACAAGCCTCTGGGCCTTCAACCCCTTCTTCCCATGAAGTGAGGAACAACCCCTTCTTGGGTCAATACGCCTGAAAAACCCAAAAGGTGAGGAGATGAGGGGATGAAGTGTGGAATGTGACAAGTATGGTCAGGAATGGCATGATGACTCATCAAAAGGACCTCCCAGTAGCATACCTATCCCTAAGGGTGACCCACTTACTAGGGTGCAATGTCAACCACCAAGGTGAAACATGACAAAGAGCATAATGTCAAAGAAAATGTCACATAATCTAAAGCAATAATAGATGAAATAAAATCAAATGCCTTAAATATTGAAATGACACTCACCATAATAATTGACTTGTACCTCATGGAGAAAGACCCAATGTATTCTAGAGGCCAATTGATGTGGTGGATACCATCATGACGATCCTAGAGATGTGGTGGTTAGGTGGGTCTCTGTCTATGCAAGTGGACATTGCTGGTCAGTTTGTCTCTTGGTACTCCATGTATGCAACCTGAGTGTCTCGAGACAACATCTCCTTAGTTATCCCACAAAATGGGGATGACAGGCCCTTGGTTTTGGGGAAAAGTGGGCCTTTTTGTTATTCCATTGTTTCCCTGTTTCAATCCTACCACTATGTTTATATCAAAAATACCCATTTAGGTTCAACACCAAAATTTCCCCTTTAATTTTTTCATTTATTAACTTTTAAAGATGTTGGCAATACTTTGTGAAATTACATAAACATAGATCAAGAGTGGGTTCAATTGGAATTCTACACATATGCTAGAATATGTGTTGATATTGACATTACCTAGGTTCTCCCAAACAAGATGCTCTTATAGTGGGATAATTTTAGATGGGTTCAAGTTCTAGATTATAAGAATATTGATTTTTGATGTGACTCTATCAACAAACAAGGCATCTCTAAGATTATTTTCCTCAAACACATGCCTACTCCAAAAAGAACAAAAGACATAAATCTAAACCAAAACAAACATTGACAAGCATGTGACAAATTGTATCCAAAGGTGTTGAATCGTTTTCCTTTCGGGAAGGAATCAACATTGAGGGAAATATTCAAGGAACTCAAAGAGTGCCCTTAACATTGAGCCCTTCCCAAAAGGAAAAGGCTTCAACATTTGGGTGACTCCATTGGTGACAAGATGTCGCATGGAGATCCATTACAAATGCACTTACGAGTTGGCTTAGAAGATCAATGTAGCATATTAAATCAATGTTTTAATATTACTCTAAAAACAACTCAAGACTGCACTAACCTCGTGCATTCTTGGAACGTGCTTGGACAAGAAAAAAATTGGGTGGTAGGGAAAGAACCTCAAATTTAATGGAAATAATCGCCTAGTGGTAACGATTTAGGTGAATTAAATACTTTTGTGCTGGAATAAGTATCACCGCATATATTCACATAGTATTTATCATTACAATTGTAGATTTTCCAGCTGCATATAGAGTACTCCTTGGGAGCGATTGGTGTTTTCCATTAGGAGGATAGATTATGAATGATGGGAGTTTCATGATGTTACCCACGAAGGATGGAGGTTTTACTAATATTTCTCGAGAACCAAAGAAATTGGTTTACTTTGAAAAGAAACAAGTTGAGGGATTAAAGCATTGCATTGATGTAGGATTGAGGAGTTATGCAATTCTCAACAATGAATATATCTGCACATAGGAAGATTGATATGTGTGCCTCCCTTTTGAAGGAGTTTTGGCAATGGACTTTGATGGAGCTTGTGTTAAATCAAGATCGAGTGCAGGCATAGTGTTGGAAATCCCAGCAAGAGAAGTATATCCTTACTCATTCAAAATACAATTTGGATGTATAAACAATGTGATGGAGTACAAAGCCTAAGTGCAAGGATTTTTTTTAGCTCAAGAGATGAAAGTCCAATACCTTATTGTGATGGGATACTCTGGGCTCATCATCAATTAGGTAGAAATAAAGTGACATTGTCAAAAATGGATGATTGAAAGCATACATCCAAAGGGTGTGGGAACATTTGAAAAATTTCAATTCATTTAACATAAGATGTGTTCCTAGAGATGAGAATTATCAGGTTGAATCTTTGGCATTATCAACTTCCCTTTTTAACCTTCACCCTTCCTTGCCAAATGGTTCTTTCCGGGTTGAGTTGGTTTATTATCGTTCCATCCCAGACAATGAAAGATTATGGCAAGTTTTTCACAATGATGAGAATATCCTCAACTTCCTGAAAATAACAAAAGGAATCAAAGAAGATAGTATGAATAATTATAGTCTGGAGCCTCGGCTAGGGACTACCAAAAAGGATAGTTATGATAAATAGGGAGTGTTTGAGAGATTATGGTAATTTTTCCACAATGATGAGCATATCCTCAACTTCTTAACGATAAAAAAATGAATTGAAGAAGATAGTGTGAATAATTTTAATATGGAGCCTCAGTTAGGGAATACCAAAAAGATTGTTTATGATAAACAAGGAGTGTTGAACCTCAAAGTAAATACTCGCCTGAGGTGTTTGATTATGTTGGAATCAATATTCACCAAGGATGATGGAGTATGAAGAGGGAAACTCAAGGAGGATCCATTCCCTAAGAAGGTCCAAGAGACGAACAAGGTTAACATCGACACTCTTGAGAATCCCAAATTCCCAAATCTCAGTGATGATTGTATTAAAACATAGTTGTGACAATTCACTCAACTTTCTAAAGAATTAGAAGATGTGTTTTCATAAGTGTACGTTGAACTAAAGGAGTAATACCAAGGCATTATACAACACACCAACCTATTGACAAAAGGGGGCAATACCTATAGTACACAAGCCAAGAAAAATAAATCCAAAATTGAAGATGCTCATTAAAATTGAACTTGAAAAAATCCTAAAATCAAGGATCATAATATCCATCAGGCGTTCAGAATGGATCAGAATGGATTGCTAATCTAAAAGTAGTGCCAAAAAAATGGGGAAATTTGACTTTATGTGGACTTATGGGACTTGAACCAAGCCTCCCTCAAAGATAATTACCCCCTCCCTAATATGAAAATGTTGCTACAACAAGGGTGGCATGAATGGGGGGGAGTCTCCATGATCCCATAGGAACAACAATTTTATCATTTGCTTGGGGACTTGGCCAAGCTTCAAAAAAACTTGTAGAGGCATATGTTTTTTTGTGTGTGGTCTTGTCCTAACCAAAGAAGTAAATGTTAGAGTCCTTTTTGTTTTTGGAGACTTGACAATTGTCATCAAGTCAATGCTAGTGAAATCCATTCCGGAGGGATGTAAGTTAAATGACATCATCACTCGAGTAAAGAAGGAAGCCAAATCCTTCTCCAAAATCTCTTATTATCAGATGAAAAGTGGCCTTAATGAAGAAGTTGACCAGTGGACTAAACGAGCCATATAGTTAAGTCTTAGTGTTTTGATTTAAAATGGGGGGTATGAGACCATACCTATCCCCTAAGTACCAATTTTGAATTAGTGATTCGACCTCATTAATTAACGCATGAATCAATTCTCCACCACTCATCATAATGGCATCAGGGTGGGAGAGCTGAGGACAAGTTATAATCCTTGTAGCATGTGAATATTCTCCTTGCTTGTGGTCATTGAATGCTTGGTTTGTGCTTGGTATGTGGCTTGTGGGATAATGGCTTGGTCGAGGCTTCATAATGGGCACAAATTTGTCTGGTTTGTTGGTGCACCTAGCCATCTGGTGAGTAATTCTCTCATTTTTGGGTAGTTTGTCGATCTTCACGCTTTGATTTAGAATGTTTATAAATTGAAAGTGGTCGAGTTTGGAGATAGGGAAATGGGGAAATCTTGGCCTCTATCGTTCAAAAGAGAAGTAAGTTTCAGTTCCGGTTGTTGGGTTTTCCATTGTCTTGGTATTTTTCTCACTTCTCTCCTCTTTTGTTTAGTCCCACATAAGAATTACAATGAAGACTATGTGTCAGTTGAAGCTTGGGATTTCAGTGAAGGTTTTAAGAGGGATAGAAACAATATAATTAGAATGTGGAGTTGAAGTGTATTTTTTATTTAACTGAAATAAGATGTAAAATTATATTGAAAAATAAAAAATGAAAATAATAAGTGTTTTTCGAAATTATGATAATATGATAATCATTACATTTCTTTTAAAGTGGCACTTGGGGGTTTTGACTAAACAAACCCTAGAGATCATCTTGGTGGTGAAATATCCCACCTTTCCTGATCCAAGCTTGGTCACAGAGGTGAAATATTCCTCCCTCACCATTCTACATCAGATCTATTCAGTTCTAGGAGTCTTTGTGAAGGCAGGGTGTATTGTTGGAGGGTTTCTGGAGAGCTAGGGCGCACCCATCTTGAGGGAGTAGATCAATTTTCTCAGAGGTGACCATATACTTAGTAGATCTAACTCCAGGGTTTCTATCCATCACCACAATGCCTTTTTATAGTAGTGTTTGAGGGTATTCATTAGGGCATTCATTTCTTCTACCATTGGGGCACATTTCATCTTGAGGAGGGCGCATTGGGCATAGGGCATCTCGTGTTCTGGAGGGGAAGACCTTTCACAATATATTGGAGGTTTGGAATAGTGGTTACCCAGCCCCCAATATACCTTTTGGAAGTGGTTTTCAGTGGATATTTGGCCAAACCCTTGGAGGCTGAATTTTTGGATTACTTCAGCCAAGGAGGGCGCACTTGCTAGAGTGTAGACACCACCAGAAACCAGATTACAGGTTTGATTTCGGATATATTTTGTATGCAACATTGGACTCTTAGGAGACCATATCTTCAACATTCCTTTCTATCTTGGTGGAATTATCAACCATACACTCTATGCTTTCCAGATCTATCCCATTTTGTATGAGGTCAACTATTATTATGAATAAAATCATATCTGAGGTATTTGTACTATTTAATTGAGTTGTTCTACTGTATCTTGTTGTGTACATGTTGTTGGTTGCATTGATATATTTAATTGCTACAAAAAAACATTAAAACCATAATTATAAACCCCAACACAACTCAAGAGACTAAAATCAACAAAGTGTTTGACAAAATGCCACAACCAGAAAACACATAAAACACAATAAAAACTCAATGTTCCAATCAGATCTGGTTGGGAACATTACAGTGGTATCAGATCTAGTTGTGAACATTACAGTGGTATTAGAGCAAAGATCCCTCTGAGTCTGAGGGGTCTTCCATAAAGAGAGATTGATTTTATGGACTTTACTAGAGAGATTGTATATTGTGAAAGGGAATATTACGCCCTTAGTGAGAAATTTAGGGCTCAAGTAACATTCCAACAGTTTGTATCCATAAAAAAATCCT
>JZKD02S1300886.1:0-11950 GCA_000966675.3 Picea glauca | reverse complement strand
TCCTCGATCCAACCGATCTCCAAGTCGACACTTGTCCACTTTCCAAATGATCTACAACAGTTTGTCCACTTTGTAAATGATTTTCTCGGTGGGGGTTTCCTCTATTTCTAGCGTTTTTTTTCCTCTATTTCCAGCATGCTCCCTTATTTTCTGACGCTTCTTTGATTCCTTCAAAACTTTCTCGATTCTCCTCAAAATTGGCCTGCACCAACACTTGGGAAACATGAATTTTTGTCTTTTGAAAGATCTCTTGCTTGGAGTTGGTTTGCCACATTGAGATGACTCTTCCCCTAGTAGGGTTTCCCCTCTCTCCCACTACTTAAATTGTTGTTACAAAATTTAACTTATAGCCATTATGGCTGCATAACCCTATCTACTAACTATCTCTTAACTCCTAAACTAACCCTATATTAGCTCTCTAACTTAACTCACCTAGTCTACAAACTAGGGCACACTTTTTGGGCTAGTTCTTGGCACTTCTTTGTGGTTGATTTTGTTGCTTCATTCCATTGAATGCTACATCCACAAGGCTACAATTTTCTACACAAAATACATGTTATAAAATATTTTTTTATTCATCCTCAAAGTGCCATATCTAAGTCATAATTGATTGCCTAATATATTGATAATATCATTGGTTGATGTTATGCTTTTACATGTTGATTTAGAATGCTATAATTGTTTATATAAATTGTTATCTTATGCTTCAAATTATGGACACAAATATTAACTTGCTTATCCATACTAACATATATCATTGCAAGTTGGATTTTCTTATCTCTTGGGTAGGTACAATCATCTGGAGAGGTACTACACCGTTGGGGAAAAAATCACTTGAATTACAAGGCATCTCTTTCCACATCTATTTCCACTTAGAATTGACTTCTATGGGATCAACTTTCATCTCTATCCATCCCCATATCATCCCCCCTAGGGTCACTGGGATCGCCTCCCTAGAGTGACCTAGTCACCCTTGAATTGCAGGACCTACATCGAGGTGACATTGGGTGTAGGATTCCCAATTTTTAGCACTTTTTTTTGTGGTTGGGTTGGGATTTTCCCAACCTACAACTTGTGCTATAACATGGTCGATATGAAGGAAATTATTTTTTGGGCATACAATCTAATTTTCCTTGGAAACAACCAACCAACTTCTTCATACAACCACCAATACTCAACCTGACCAACTATGATGCACGGTCAAATAGTGTACCAATCTTAAATATTGTCAATCAAGACCACATTTAATATCTAAATATGAGTGGACTATGCTATATGGTTTATTCTAATGGATCATTCATCCATACAATCTTGTATCCAATAATTAGACTGAAATAACATTTCACTTCACATGCAAATGCAAGATTTGTTCTTTTATGGACTGAAATTTGACATTCTAGGACAACACACATGCATTAACGGCATGGGAGGGTTTTTAGACTCAAACATGACTCAAAAAAAAATTTGAAAATCAAATATTCGTTGGTTATTCTATCAAAATCCAAAAATAAGGCATGCCTTCTCATGTACTTGACCCCACTTATAACTGACATGTGAATAGGACCAATGTTGAAAATTTTTCAATTTATGCTTGTATGGTGTTACCTTCTATTAATGTGTAAATAAGGTTAGAGTCTAGTCAAGTATGTGTGTTAGGGTTTTAAAGACATGCCTTGGTATTTTAAAATACCAAGACGTGTCTAGTCTTAGTGTGAATGTATATGTCTCCATGAGATCATTTATTAAAGCTCAGTCATTGGTCAAGCCTTGTAGTCACATGTGTGATTCTTTGGTCATTTGAGAAAAAACAGTTTAAAGTCATATTTTGATATTCAAGAGGTCTGAGGGGTCACATCATTCTATAAGAGAATGAGTGGTTATGAGTAAGGTTTAGTCATAAGCATGCCATTTGATCACATGTCCATAAAGTTCCTTTTATCATTCAAGGGTCAAATCATGTCATGTGGGTCATCAAAAGAGTTTATTGGTTTGTTATGGCATGTATTAGGATCATTCTATCTCCCTTAGTTATAGATATCATTGAAAAACATGTCCAACATATAGTTGTAGAGCCTAATAAAAATTAATTTTCATCATAAAAAAGGATAAACATGAGGGTTTCTGGACTAAAAAATGAGTCAAACAAACAATTCGACAATCAAATATTATTTGGTTATTCTATCAAAAGCCAACAATAAGGCATGCCTGCTCATGTACTTGACCCCGCTTATAACTGATATGTGGATGGGGCCAACATTGATTTTTTTTCAACTTGTGCTTATATGGACTAAAATTTGACATGGTTAGAGTAGACGTATACAATGACGATATGGGAGGGTTTCCAGACTCAAACATGACTCACACAATAAATTCTACAATCAAACAACAAGCCTATATAACAATTAATGTGAATGGGGCATACAATGACGGTATGGGAGGGTTATACTAGACGCATACAATGATGGTATGGTTAGACTAGATTTAAACAATGAAAGTGACCATTTCCATGAAATGACAAGGTCACGAATTAGTGAGGATTTTATGGCCTTAGCACAATACAACTATTTTTTTTAGATTGTAGATCTCAATGTGTACTATTGAAGAATATATATTTTTTCTAAAATGGGTAAAGACCATAAAAAGTTATATTTGGGATCTACATATTGGGGTGATCTATACATTGTGTGTCTAGTTACTTTAGTGATAGATTTTTGTAACCTATTAAAAACTATTGTGAGAAATGACTATATAGAAATAGATCCATAAAAATGAAGGTTTCGTTGTATTTGTATACCAAACCATTAAGGCCTGTGTAGAAGCTAAATCCCAGGCAACCAAGTAAGCTAAATCCCAAGCAACTAAGTATGCAAACGAGTTGTTGAAGTGAGGAGCCCAAAAATTTAATTTCAAATAAAGCACATACATTAAATGAATTTCTAATAAAGCACAAATAAAGAACATGCACACACTTTAGAAATATGTACATACTAATAACATGTTTTTTTTTGTTTCACATTAAAAAATATTATCTTACTAATTTTCCTATAAGTTTTTACTTCTAGATTTATTTTTTATGTTCTTTACCTAGTCAGAAAGGTCTATTTTTTCCATAAGTTTTTCTAGTATTTATCAATTTTTTAGGATAATGGGAATGCTTTAGGAACTTACATAAAATAAGATCTGATGAAAGATGTATTGGTTTTATGCACATATTCACACATTCGTGTTGAGATAAACCTTAGTAAGGGTCTTTCAGAAAACAAATATTCTCACATGGAATAATTTTAAATACACACATGCCTTGGATTATGAGAACATATCATTCAATTGTAGGATATGTCATCTTCATAGACATTTACAAGATGCTTGTTCCCATGTTCGAGTTCATCCTCATAGGAAAAAAGGAACCAAATCAAAGCCAAAGAGATGGAATTTTATAGAGGAATCAAGGTTAGTATCTAACCTTGATCAAAATTAGGTAAATCATGTCCCAAAAGTACCAATTGGGGAATCCACTCCTTTGTCAAGGGATAAAGTAGAATATTTCAATACAAGACTCTCCTCCTTGAGGGAGGTTGTGATATCTAACACTCCTCTAGGTGGAACAAAAATACATCATGAAACTAATACATGAAATTCAGATAAAGAACTGGTTCTTTCTAATAACTCTAACCTCCCACCTTCCAAATCACATTTAGTTATCGTGGATCTATTTCTATAGGAGTGGAAAGAAGTTAAAATGAAGAAGAGGAAAAGGAAAATATCAAAGATTATTTTATAAAGGGAAATAAATGAAATGTACATTACTAATGTGACTTTAACCATCTGGAAATGTAGTATGCACATATACTTGATTTTAATTATATCGTTCTTTGAGAACTTGAAAAATGTAATTTTCATTTTATAATGGAATAGAAATTTCATTAAGTTCATCTTATGAATTTTGTTGTGTTTCTATATAAATAATTTATTATTTTTAGAATAAGAGAAAATGAATCTCTAAGCCATGATCGATATCTCAAACCACCACATAGTCCCTCTAATGGTGATAGTTGGCATCCAATCGTAATATGGGTGATCTCATGAGGTTTTTCACATTAGGGATGGGTTTTAGGGATTTTACCATTGTAAGGGAAGGAAAACAAGGAAATTGAACTCCAAATGAAGCTTCTAGAACAAGGCTTCAAACCACCACATGGCCCCTCTAAAGGGAATATTTATCATTCAAGTGGAATATGGTTGGTATTATAATTCCTTAGACAATAGGGATGGATTTAAAGGCCTTGATAATGGCCAGGGAGGCCCATAGGACCTAGATGAATATTATAGGGACCAATGGCCATGCACAAGGATACAAACTAGAAAGCATGCCCTCTATAGGAGATCAATATCCTTAAAGTGGGATATGGGTGCCATTAGAAGGTTTTTTGCATGACAGGGGGTCTCATACCATGGTTTGAGGGAGAAATTTAGGGAATTATGCACTAAATTAATATTATTAATCTAATGTGCCATAGTCAAGGCCTTAAACCACAACATAGACCCTTTAAAGTGGACCTTTAGTATACAAGTGGGATATGGGTGTGATTAGGAATTTTTGCATAGTAAGGATGGGTCTCAGAGTCTTGATCATAATCAAGGGAGGAAAATAAGGGCCTTACACCATAAATGGATATCTAAGGCTCATTAGCCATGAACCTGAACTCAAACTACAAAAAAGAAACTTTAGAGGTAACGCTTTTCCTCTAAGAAGAATGTGGGTACTTGTTACACATCAAAATTCCTCACTTCGATAATGTCCCATTATCATTGTCGCAAGTGTCGCACTTTTGTCACAAGTGTCGTAGATGTCGCATTTTTTTTCTTCATATGTTGCATTGCGAACGAAACCATGGAAACACTTGATACATCCTCTAAAACATGTTAGAATAGGAAAACACATCATTTGGAAAGCTTAGAAAAATATTTTTCCTTGAGAAATGGTCATTTTAATGAACTTTTGGAAGACTAGCACTCCCCTGCTCACATGCAGGGAGTGCTAGCGCTCCTTGTCCACCTAGCAGGGAGCGATGCAACACTCTGTTGCTAGTTTTGAAGGAGCATCGATTGCTTGAGAGAATCATGGGAAGAAATCCCCCTTATCTCTAAGGACAACTAGAAATTATCCTATTTGGTTTGGCTCGAATCGAAGCTTTAGGATGCATATAAGTGAGATGCCACAACTGATGGAGTCATATCCTCAACTTATTCCAAAGATAACTAAGGTGGTTGAGCCTCCCAAAACCTATAAAAGGAGGCATTCTCATGGTAAAATTGGGGATAATATCAACAAAAAGTGTTGTCATTCTAATCAGGGATCTTTCAAATAAAGGGTTGGATAAGGAGGACTTGGAGAGGTTGTTGCAACTGCATCTACATATTGTAAGTACCTTGTAATGTTATCATTAATATATGCTTGGCATATTTCCCTCAAGTTTGTGTATGATTTCATATGATTGTCTTTTGTTGATAAATTTAGTTTAAACTAATCTTGGTAGAATAGGAAGCATGTGTTATCTTTGTTGTCTATTGGAATGAAGATCTTATTAATAAGCTTGAAGATCAAGTTCATCCTAGGCTAAGCGAGGACAAGCTTCATAAAAAGGTAAATCATACTTTCTTCCTCTTTTCCCTTTGACTAGTTGATCTACATTTAAAGGAATGTTAGTGTCCAATGTTAGCATCTTTTTGTCTTGGTAATAGAGGTCTAGGATCCAAGAGGATATTCACATGTCTGCAGGGGAATTTTCCTATAACAAAAATTGGCAACTCCGCTGGGGATCAAAGCTTTCAGTTTTGGCTCCTTTCCTTGGTTTTTTCTTAGCTTTTGCTCATCTTCAAATCCTGCTTGTTGTATTTTGTTATTTTATACATCTGTTGTCAGTACTGAAGTTGTCTCATAGAGATTGTTGATCAAACTTCCTGATTTTTTCATTTTCTAGGTTGATCCTTTTCTTTCTCAGAAACCTACGCCCTCTCCCTTTACAACCAGGGCACTAATTTCCTGATCAACTCTCCCCTATAGGGATTTAGGGAGCGTTGTAGCGCGTTGGTGTTGATATAATCATAGCACTGATTTTTCTTCATTTTGAAAAATTATTGACTACCTTTGTATTGGGTGTAATTTTTGGGTATTCCTTCTAACTTAGGACTTGTTATGTCCGTTTGTGTCTTCTATCATACCTGTAACTTGCTTCTTTTAATAATTTTAATATTTGGTGGGATTTTATTGTATTTCCTTGTTACAAAATCACCCTTTCTCTTCAAGATTTTGGGTTCATTTCGATACTTTTTTGTTCATCTGATCGGTTGAATATTATTACAAGGAAACTCAGGGATCTCTTCATTGTTTTAATTGGTCTCCTATCTTCATTTATGTCCAACAATTTATTAAGAGTGTTTTGTTGTTTCTGGTGTTCTTTTTGGAAAGTTTAATTTGATTTTACCTCTTATTGATTGTTGTGAGAGTGTCTTTTTCTCTGTGTGATTCTTTCTTCACATTGTCTAAAATATACAATAGTAAAAAAAAATGATTGGCATAAGAAGCATTAAACCAAATCAATTCACATTCATAATCAAACTAAAAGATACTTTTGATGATTGGTTTGTGGATACTAGAAACAATTTATGTATGATTTATCACTGAAATGGATTCTTGTTGAAAACAAATTACATGAAAATTCTACATTTTTGTGTTTGGTAGTGAAAGAAAGAAAAATCTTATCCTTACCATATATAGAAGTTCATCAAAAGGAATTCTTGATTATAATTCTTTTACTTCTTTGGGATTTGATTAGTAACATCATTAGTTTCACTCTCATTCACCTCTGAGTAAATAACAACCACTAAAATCAAGGCTAATTAAAAATCGATCTAGAAACTTTTTCTTTTTAGATCCTTCCACCAACATTAGACTAGGATTACCACTTTGGATTAGGCTATGAGTATAACTCTCCAAAGAATTAAAAACAAACTTAGAATATTTCAATAGGGAGAGTAAATCCAATTTTCATATAATCATAGATGGGATCCCCCTCTCACACAGGGGTTATGCATGAGGTCGCATTTGGGAGAGAAACGAAGATTATCCCTTCGAGGTTTAACCATTCGTAGTAGTAAGATTTTATTTTGGGGGTTCTTATTGAGTTCCAAGAGTCTTCATTTGGTCTCAGTGTTTCGTGAATTCTGAATCCGTTCGGGGTCCTCTGGATGTCTACCGATCCACTTGTCCTCAATTCTCTTGAAGGATTTCAGACTTGTTATCCTGCCCATACATTTGGATTGGACTATCGATTGTACCTTCCCAGAGGCTGACTGGGAGTTGGTTTTCTTAGTAGCCATAATCTTTAGGGTCCTCACACAAGGTGGCAGTTAAGGGAAGTCTTCTCTATACCTGGAATGAGCATTGGTAAAAATCACTCAAGCTCCTTGGAGGGTAAATCCATGATTATTGTGTGGAAGCTTGCACCAAGGCATAAGTCCATTAAGAAGGTCTCCAACATAACTGTTCCACCCGCTCATATGGTGGCCCCTTCTCAATTTGGTCATGCCATATTGGATTTCATCACCAACTAGTATGGTCATTGAGAGAAGGTTTTGTTTGCTTGTTGGTTCTTCAAAATATTTAGTGCGTGTTGTTTGTTTACTTAATCATTTTTCAAGATTGAGATTGTAGACAATAAAGGTCTTCATCGACCATGTAGGATGAAAGCGTTTCCTCTAGAAGGCTACAAACCCTCACCTCCTAATTCACTTGAAGACATTTACGGTGAAGAGGTAGAAAATCGCTCGGATGTTGGAAGTGTTGCTACTCCTTTGTTCGAAAATCCTGAAAGCACCTTGGTTGCAGTTGAGGATTCCATTCCTCATACTACCCCTCTGTTAGAAGTTCCTATCAAACCACTCCTTGTTTGATTAGAATCATTCGGTAACATCATAGAATAATAATTTACTCATTTTCCATTAAGGCCATATGTTGGTCCTCAACCAAGTTTTGAGGAAACTTTGGTCAGTTTTGGTCCACTTTTGGACTTTGACACGTTGGTCGAGGAAGGAGCACCCAGACAGAGCTGAGATTGTGGATATCACTTATTTTGTGGGCTATGTGGACCCAGTAAGGGGTCCTCTAGGGTTTTTTAATGGGTTTATGGATTGTCGTCCCATGGGTTTTCCCCATGTTTAGGCCTTATTGTAAGGGTTTGTAAAAGTATAAAGAAAGGGTAATATATTGTAGAAGTAGTGAAGTTCATGTAGTGCTATGTAAAATAGAAGTGTTTTTTGTGAAGGAATGTATGTGGTTGAGGCTTTGTTCTCGACTGTGATTTTGTAGAAGGTGCTAAGTGTTGTGATAGAGATTGTGGCTCTATGCATATGACCTATTTTTGTAAAGCAGAGAAGGAGGATCTAGGGCTTAGTGCACAGATCTATTGTCTTGTGTGAATTTTGACTCTGTGGATTAATGCACAAGAGTGAATGGATGTAAGATCTTGGTGAATAATAAAGAGGCTAAGCAGTTTGTGAACGTAGCCCCACCCTGGGTGAACCATGTATATATGGTGTCTCATGGTTTTCTTTGTGCAGTGTTATCTTTGTTATGTTTTTCTTAGTGCTTAGATTATGATGTGTAATGAATACATATGTTATTTCTTAGATACTTTTCTTATGTTCAAGGGTAAATGAATGCTAGATCTAACTCATAGTGCTAAGTGCTAAATGCTCAAGATATATAATCACTTGTTGTTACTGCGCTAGATCTATATTTGATTATGATATGCGGTGTTAATGGGGTTAATAAACAAATGCATGTCACTTCCTAAGCATTAAAAAAATATTTCATGAAGTGTTCTTATCACATAATTGTGTCCCAGCCTAGTTACAAACACCTACTTACTATAACGCCCCCTTCTTATACCTCAGGTGATACTTCTCCTACTTTATAGGTGTTGTCAAAAGGGCCAGTAGTTGGGGTTTTGTTGGTGCGTTGTTAAGCATTGAACCCTGGGTTTTCCCCTATGACAACAAATGGTTCTATTGCCAGGACCTAAAACTGTGATTGTTGGGAAATGAAGAAAAGAAAAAGAGAAGCTTTGTGTGTAGATCTGTTGTTGAAGTGCACAATATTCTATTCGACTTGTTAATGTTTGTGCCAAGAAAGTAATATGTTCCTAAGAAAAGAGGTAAGATTTGTGCTTTGGTAAGAGAAAGATAAGTGAAAATATTTGTTTCGAAAGCATGAATTTAAGTATGTTTAATAGATTTTGTCCTAGTCTGAAGGCTAGGGCATAGTTGAAAGAAAGAGTTTATTTGAGTAAATTTAATGGAAATTAAGAAATATATGTTATTCCTATGCATAGAAAGAGTTTTTGGACTAACAAGTGGATGCAGGAACCTAGAAAGAATTTTTGCAGATTGCAGGTCTAGTACCATGATCCTAGGGGAAGTTCACAGTACAGAAAAGATTGGGGAACATTTAAGACAAAAAGAGGACTGAATTTGCGTTATAACTATAGAAGGTTGGGACATATTGCTAAGTAATGCCATGGGGTAGGCCCTATTTGTCTTTGTTGTAAGATTATTGGTCATGAGGTTGAGGATTGTCCAAGGATTTTTGCTAAAGTTGAAGGGAGGGACATAAGACAAGAAAATTATGAAGAGAAACAAGAGACTAAGGGTATGTTAGAAAGTTATAAAAATAAAAGGTCAGAGGAAGTTCAAACTATGTTATTATAGTTGGAATAAACGATGGATGTTTATAAATATGTAAGTTTATGTTAGCCCTCAACCAAGTTTTCAGGAAACATTGGTCAGGTTTGATCACTTTTGTACTTCAATAGGCTGGTCGAAGATGGAGTGCCCAGGCGGAGCTGAGATCGTGGGATATCACTTGTTTTGTGGACCCAACAAGGGGTTCACTAGGGTTTTGGGTATTAGGGTTTAGGGAATGTCGTCCCATGGGTTTACCCATGTTTAGGCCTTTTTGTAAGGGATGTAAAAGTATAAATAAGAAAATAATGTAATGTAGAGGAGGAATTAGAATGTGGTGTAATTAGCTAAGAGAAAGAGGCAAGTAGTTCTGAGTTTCTTTATGCAATAGACTGTGTATGTAAGGCTTTGTGCGTAATAGAGGAGTTGGCTTTGTGACTTGACCTGATTTTGGGAAGGTGGATCCAGTTCTTAGTGCGCAGATCACCTGTATAGTGCGAAGATTGGCTCTATGGCTTAGTGCACAGGAGCGGATAGATGTAAGAAATTGAAGACTAATAAAGAAGAAGAAGTCATTGGTGGATGTAGCCCCACACTGGGGTGAACCATGTAAATCTTATGTTGATGGTTTTCTTTGTGCGATATTGTTTATAATGTGAATCTTCTTAGTGCACTGAATGTTATGAATGATAGATAGATCTATGAATGTCTAAGGCTTTGTATATGTTGAATGTGCCAGATCTAACTTATGATGCTAAGTGCGATGTGTATTTTGTCATTATTACTGCATCGATATGTACTTAGGGTTTGATATCTGATGTGAATAAAGCTAATGAATTAATATATGTTGTTCCTAAGTACCCTTTGAAGTATTGTAATCACATATCTATGTCCCATCTTGGTTACAAACACCTGAGTCCTGTAACCCCCTCTTCCTCTACCTCGGGTGAGACTTCGTCTGCTTCGCAGGTGTTGCCTAAAGGGCCAATATTTAGGGTTTTGTTGGTGCGTTGCTGAAGCGTTGAACCCTAGGTCTGCCTCTGGGTCTTCCCTTGTGCCAACAAATGTTTCTGTGGCAGGACCTAAAACTGTGATTGCTAGGAACTGAATTAAAGAAAAGAGAAGCTATGAGCATAGATTTGTTGTTGTAGTGCGCAGTATTCTACTTGACTTGTGAAGCTCTGTACTAAGAAAGAAACCTGATCTGAAGAAAAGAGGTAAGATCTTGAAAGAGGCAAAGATTTGTGCTTTGATAGAATAATATAAGTGAAATTTTTTGTTTCAAAAGAATGAATCTAAGTATGTTTGATAGATTTTGTCCTAGTCTGAAAGCTAGGGCACAGTTAGAATAAAGAGTTGATCTGAATAAGTTTGATAGAAATAAAGAAAGATATTTTATTCCTATTCATAGAAAGAACTTTTGGATTAATAAGTGGATGTAGAAACCTAGAAAGAATTTTTGTAGATTATAGGCTCAGCACTATGATTCTAGTGCGCAGTACAGGAAAGTTTGGGGAACATTTAAAAGAAAGAGAGGATTGACATTATGTTATAACTACAAAAGATTGGGACATCTTGCTAAGGAATTCTCTGGTATAGGTCCTATTTGTCTTTGTTGTAAAATTGTTGGTCATGAAGTTGAGAATTGTCCAAGAATGATTTCTAAAGTTGAAAGGATGAATATGAGACAAAAAAAATATCAAGAGAATAAGAACATGTTAAAGAATCATCAAGAGAAATAATCACAGAAAGATCAGACTATGTTAGTAAAGTTAAAAGAAGCAATGAATGATTACAAAGATGTCAGTTTATCATATATCTTGAAATAAAAACAACGCATAGATACAAGAATAAGAGACTTCGACATAGACTGTGTCTTGGATGAGGAAACACCAGTGAATATTATGACAAAAAGCACTTGGGAAATTTTGGGAAAGCCCACTATGGTACCTTCATTGGGAAGAATAGGCTTGTTTAAAGGAAATATGATAACCCTATGTGGAAGAGTTACTAATGTACCTGTTATCATACATGGAACATCGACTCAAGAAGAATTTGAAGTTATTAGGCTTGTTGAGAACAACACCATGTTCCCTCTTTTGTTAGGAAAGACTTGGATTGAGAAAGATCTTATCAGAAGGAAATAAGAAGAAGAAGCTACAAAAAATAAAAAGCAAGAACTAAGGGATTTCATAGCTAGAAAAATAGA
>JZKD02S1300875.1:0-11950 GCA_000966675.3 Picea glauca | reverse complement strand
TTAGCAAGCATGTCAGTTCAAAATTTGTGCATAAAATTCTCATTCTTTCTCATATTGTAAGAGTAAATTTTCATAATCCAATACAATATATATCTGTGTGGTTCATGGGTCTGCATCCATATGGTTTTCTCATTAACTTGGCTCACCATTTTCCTTGACATACCCATTGTGTGCATGACCCCAATCAAGAGCTATCAAAGTGTCCTCTTCCTTGTGGTCACTCACTTTCCAGGCCCAGGCTCAGGCATCCCGTTTTCTGCTATGCAGTCCCTCATGTGATTCATCTTGCATGACCAAGGTTCTCTTGCACAAGAAGTTTTCTAGGGACATAGGATTCTCATGTCACAGTAGTAGCCTTTTCCATGGTTTCCAACTTGCACATCCGACATCTCATCTGTATTATACACATACAATCATGAGATATCAGTATAACCATTTCAAACATAAATGTCAAATTTATTTTATACAGGAAAATAAAATTTTCCAAGCATGGTATTTCTACTCATAATGGTTGGCTCTGTAGCTATAGATATCAGTCTTCCTTATGGGCTTACATCCCTGCCATATCCAAGACCATTCTACCTGCGATTTCTTCAATTTACATTTGGCCAAAACAATTCGTCAGTAATTATCAAATCAATAATTTACCTATTGAGCTAATCTTCTATTGGAAGGAAGGTCCCATACTAGAAAATCTGGTTCCTGTGTGGAACAGATCTGAAAATAAATGTGGAATGTGGAAATCTATTGGTAACAGATTTGCAAGAAAAATCTGAATTTGAAATTGATGATAATATATCATATCATCATATCATAATTTTTTTATACCTGTGATATAGGTGAGAAAAAAATATATATACTTCTAGGAAGGACAGGTGAAGGTTGTCAAGATGGAAAGCATGAAAAAGGATATTTTTGAGACAGGAGAATCCTTTCGTAAGTTGATATCTCCCTAGGATATGTTGTGATGTGGAACCAAAATCTGGAGTGACGTCTCGGCTAAGAAGGTCTGAGGGGCGCCTCGATTGTAAGGCTCAATAAAGTCTCCATAACTCTTGTTGTGTGAGAAAATCTTGGAAAGGAAAGATGGATCACCCAAGGTATTGTATAATAGATAAGGAGATGCCTAAGCCTGGGCCTGGAGGGTGAGTGACTGCAAGGAAGAAGGGACTTTGATAATTCTCATACACTACTGATTGGGATCATGCACACATTGGGTATGTCCAAGAAAAAAAGTGATCCCAAATAACAACACAACCATGTGGATGGAAATCCATGGACTGCATAGATAATTATTGTGCTAGATTATGAATTTTTTCCTCTTGAATTTTGCACAACAATAAAAAAAAATTCGCATGAAATTGTGATTAATATGCTTTTTTTCCAAGATTATTGAAGGAAGGTGACGAAGACCAATAGTATGGAAAGGACCTGACCAAGAAAGAGGATCAAGATTCTTGAAGTAGATGAATGACAAAGGAATGGAAGGTGTTATTGAGAAAGAACATCGAGGATGATGTTTCTTTTAAGGGGGAGGGGATTGTAACAACCCATGTTTCCCCCAACTTTTAATATATCATTAATTATGATTACCATGATATGCCATGTGTACAATGTAAATGTATTACTGTTTATATTTCTAATGACTGACTACTGGGGTGAAGCCTTGAAGTACTAGCCATGATATCACTATAGGAAAAGAGTGAGGAAACAATGGAGAGGATTCATTATGTCAAAATGACTGAAATTTCCCCTTGCTAAAATTGTAAGCCTGATCCTGATCCCAAGGAGAAATAAATTAATGAGAAAAGGACCGGTGGTTGAATAATCAACTACACCAATGAATGGAAGCATGGAGGGTATGGCTAGGGATACATAAAATTGTTAGCCCAAAGTACCACAGAGGGGATTTTTTCTTGCAGGCCTAGACTGAATAAAGTTTCCTTATGACAGAAGGAACATGACAGGTCTAGAACCTCTCTAAGGAGGAGAAAGGTGTGTAATAATACATGTAAAGGAAGACAATAATGAGACACACCAGGAGGGGAATGCGTGACCCAGATGTGTAGAATAAAAAAGGAAGAGAGTGGGAGGCTCTCTAGCTGAGAAGAAGAACTGAAAGCTTGATAATCTATTGTTGTTACTGGAGAGAACAAGAGAGAGGATCTCAAAGAATTTGCAGAGAACATGACCTGAGAAAAAAATTGTGAGATTGATGTTGAGGGAGCATCTGATAAACCTCCCAAAGGCTATGACAGAGAAACAACCTATGAGAAACTGTAAAATATCCCTAGTGATATCATGGCTTGGAACGAGGGTGGACAGAGTGATACGAATGAATTCCTCTGACTGTATGGTTGGGTGGAAATGTGAACTCCCAAAACCAGTTGGCTAGCGATCGATTGTAATAGATAAGTATTTTGTTTACCCAATGCACTTGGATTGAAATGCATGATTTTAATGTCTATAATTGTGATTCATTATGCTTCATGTGAAATTAATGGTTATAATGCTTACTTCTCTTCTGTAAGTTGTTTCATTTGAATGGGTGTAAGGTGAAAACATTGGTCATTGGGCTAGTTTGAAAATACCTACCCCTATTTTAGAACTTAAGTTCAGTGAATTGGGCAATGCTCCCTTGAACCCAGTTGTCCAAGAGACCACGGGCTCATACCCACGGCCTTAATCCAAATCTTGGCTAAGAGTTAAATAATGTAGTGGTTGGTGCTTGAAAAATTTCCATAGGACTACGCCCATTGAACCCTTCGCTACACTAAAAAAGGAGCTAAGTCATTCGTGACTCGAGAAGTTCGGGGAGAATGAACACTGCAATGTCCAAATACGTCGAAGATGACCTATCGAACCAATAACTTGATGGATGATCGACAGATTGTGGTCAATTACCCATAACATGGGATTTATCCCCTTGCTAAACCCAAATCATATTCTTAGTCACGTAGTGACGCGAGCCGTAGATCTGAGGGTATTCAGGGTTTCCCCTAACCGATGTGTTATTTTCATGGTCAGTTTGACGTCGACCACTTCGAGAGAACATAGGTTTTATAACATCAAAATTCCCAAATGTCGAAGTTGTGAAGTATTGTGGTTCGTCGATACTCGGATCCTTTGAGATACCTCTCAGCTGTCTGATCCTAGGGATGCATGTATAATGTCAGGAGCATGTGGGGGTCCATGTGTCGAGCAATGATGATGCCATGTGTGGAAGATTTGTCACAGAGAAAAGAGATGTCGATGACCTGAGGCATGTTCCATGTATCTTGCCAATGGGTTTCAATTTTACAAGTGTCCCTCTAGGAATGGCCTTATACTAAGACCAGGGGACCCTTGAGATAGAGTTGTGATCCATTGATCTGGGGAATCCATTAACAACCCCTTCCAACCATCCAATCCACTAGTGGAAGGATTCACATGTATCACTTCGGCGAAGTCCTACTCCGGGAGAAAAGGAGTATTAAGCAGGTAGAACTCCTGAATGTCGAACACGTGAAGTTACACGAGTCATTGATCTAAGGGAAATCAATATCTCCCATGGTCATTAGATATAGACCGTGGTCATCCCAACAGTGGCCACTCTGGGAGAAAAGAGGAAGTTACATGATGGATTCCTCAAACATTGAAGTTATGAGGTAACAGAGGTTGTAGATCTCTGTATCTATGCGAACACACCTCGACCATGAGATATAAGGGGAATTGGAAGGTTTTCAATACAGAGTGATGTGGCACGCTGATGTCACCTAGGTTGACATGGACCCATGTTCGGCGTGCCACATGTCACCTTGATTCATGATTTTCGTGGGCCCTATGTGCCCATTAGAATGTGACACATGTCACCCATTGATGGGGCCATGTGTCATCTCTTCCTTGTCGTGTGTCATCCACCTGGCACATATTTTCTTGACTTATTAGAAACTGGAATACTCAGAACCCACATGTCCTTGCCTCTACATTTAATAAACCATCACGTGTGACGGTGAACCCTTTGGGAGTCCGGGAATTCAGAACTCGAGGTGTTTGGGGTGCAACATTTTAGATGAGTCGAAAGGGCCAAAGGCCAGATCCACATGGAAATTTTTTGGGATCCTTTAAGAGTTTAGTATTTTGGGACTCTAGAGGATATGTGTGCAAAAATAAAAAGGGGTGTTCAGTACCGAAGAAATGAATGTCAAATTCCCATAACCCTATATGTCAAACAAGGATGACGTCCCATCGGTAGATGGATTTCCACCATAGGTATACGAGTGTTAAGGAGCTCTAGGAATTTGGGGAAATTGGGGATTGTATGAACAAGACAAACCCACATGGGTGTGATGGGACCTTTGACCATTAGTTCCTAATGAAGAGCGTAATTTGCAATCCGGAGTCAGATTTAGGTAGGGTGGAAGTTGTTAGATAACTCTTAATGAGAAGGAGAGAACTCGAGATGATTAAATAAAGAAGAATCATGATGCCACATCCCTAAAAAGGATACTTAGGGGTCGGGTGTGTTTGTGAAGGAAGCAATGATGTCAATGGATTTTATTCTACCTAGCCTATGGATTACAACAATCGCTGAGATATCAGACAATGGTGAAATAGGGGAGATATTTGCACAGTTAGTACAACTTGAGGAAGATTGGTTTGTCATAGGTTTTCATCAGCAAGTTCAGAAAGCTAGAGAGAAAGCTTGGCATGATTGCCACATCAAAATAAAAAGTTTCAAGTGGGATATCTGGTACTACTCTATGAAAGAAAGTTCATGCAACATCCAGGAAAGTTTAGAATGCACTGGTTAGGAGCCTATGTGACTCAACACGTAATAGAGAGAGGTGTTGCGCAGTTAGAAACCTTGACTAGAAAAGTATTTGGAGGAATGGTGAATGGAATTTTGTTGAAACTCTATAGAGATGGCCGACGATGTGCATAGTAATATGGGTTGTGCTAGAACCCATGTATTATAGTATTTGTACAATAGTAGTGAGGAAAAATATAAAAAAATAAATAAAAAGTAGAAAAGGGAAGAAAATAAAATAAAAAATTAGATAGATAAAAAATAAAAATACTACATAGTATAAGGCCTTGGAGATGATGCAGAAAAAATGATCATCACACATTAGAATGGAAAAACATTAATTCAGGAGACAATACACATAATATAAATACTACAAAGCACACATATGCAACAATAAGAACCATTGTGCAGTTTGGTAAATAAAAGTCGACCATTAAAATAATTAAACCATGGAAACAACGATTGTGAAGCATGAGTGACATGTCATAAAGGAGTCATATAATCTTAAATGGTAAAAGTTGTTGGAAATCACAAAATATTGGTAGTACGAGGGAAACATTAAATGACGTATTTGGAAATAAAGAGGTATTTATGTGACTATCCTGATGGTACGCCTAGCTCCCCAAGCCGCAAAGGGGCCACACACTATCCATATGGTACGCCTAGCTGCCAGCTCACCTCGCAAGGCCGAGCTACCACTCCTATCCAAGCTGGGAAAACCCAACTCCCCACAAGTAATCAGTCAAGTCACAAATCCGGCAGCGTAACGTTACGCTAACAGTCGATCCCCTTCTTCCTCATCTTCCCTTTCTTTTATAGCGTTTTTAGAAACTCCAACTTTCCCTAAATCACATTTAAATTAAGTTTTAATAAAAATCTTCTAAATATTCTCATTCGCACAAGTGTCATTTATCCCCCTCTTTCCTCCAATAATTATTTTCTTTAAATTTATTAATTGTCTCATTTCCCTCAACCAGCTAGAGTTGCTCCTAAATTTACTCCTAGGTGTTCCTAGATTCCCTTACAGGTTTAAATACTTTCCCTAAAATGAAGTTGCTAATTTAGTTCATTTTAGAAGGTTCTTAATTTGCANATAACCCATCGCTATCAAAAGAAAATCCCTCATATCGTGGTACCATCATTGTGTTTTGTCCGATAAAACCTTCGACTTCTGTGTACCAATCATCATCACGCTGTAAAGTGAGAATATTTTCACGTAGATTCATCTGAAGAGGCAACACCAAAAATATGCGTGGTCTCTGACTCAAAGCATCCTCCACTTGGTTCACTGTTCCCTTTATGTAAGTAATCTCAAAGTCATACTTGCTAAGCAATTCCGACCAACGCCGTTGTCGCGCGTTCAGGTCGCTTTGCGTAAAAATGTGTTGTAGTCCAAAATGATCAGTCTTTAGTTCAAATTTTCATCCAACAAGGTAGTGTCTCCAAACCTTCAAGGCATATACGATGGCTAATAACTCCAAATCGTGCGTCGCGTAGTTCTCCTCATGCCTTCTCAGTTTCCTCGAAAGGTAGGCGATTACTCGTCCATCTTGCATCAAGACTCCACCTAAGCCTTCCTTGGATGCGTCTGTGCATACCAAGAAGCCTGCATCCATGTTAGGGACTTTTAGTATCAGCGCTGTTGTCAATAACTCTTTAAGCCTCCGAAATTCTTCCGTGAATTTCGCGGTCCAAACAAACTTCTTTTTTTTCTTCTGCAATTCCATGATCGGATTTTCTATCTTCGAAAATCCCTCGACAAACCATCGGTAGTATCCTCCTAAACCCATAAAGCTACGCACTTTCGTGACATTCGTCGGTGCAGGCCATTCCATAATAGCCTTGACCTTAGCTGGATCCACGACGATACCTTCGACGGAGATGACATGCCCTAAGTAGTGAATCCTTAATTGATAAAAAGAGCATTTGGACAACTTCCCATACAATTTGTGCTCTCGCAGACACTGAAGTACCAAGCGCAAGTGCTCGTGATGCTCCTCCTTCGTCCGAGAGTAGATAAAAATATCATCAATGAATACTTGGACAAACTTTTCCAAGTACTCTCGGAACACCCCGTTCATCAAACTCATAAATATTGCTGGGGTGTTTGTCAGTCCAAATGGAAAAACATTAAACTCGTAATGTCCAAATCTCGTCTTAAAGGCGGTCTTTGGGACGTCATCCTCCTTGATCTGTAACTGGTGATACCCTGATCGCAAATTGATCTTGGAGAACACTATCACACCCTTCACTTGATCAAACATATCATCAAGTATCGGCAAGGGATATTGATTCTTGATCGTGGCCTTGTTCAATTGACGATAGTCAATGCAAAGCCTCTACGATGCATCCTTCTTTCATATGAAAATAACTGGTGCACCCCACGGTGACAGACTAGGACGTATCAGTCCTAGGTCCAACAACTCCTTCAGTTTCATTTTCAACTCCTGCAACTCCGGGGTCGACACCTGATAAGGTGTCCTTGCTATCAGTTCGGTCCCTGGTTTCAGGTCTATGGTAAACTCCAATTTCCTTTTCGGTGGCATCCCAGGTAACTCCTCTGGAAATACGTCTGCAAACTCCTTCACCACTGGAAGGTGTTCTAGACCTTTCGTTACTCCCCTTTCGTTTAGTGCAAGGATCGCATAAAGCTTGCACCCCTTGCTTATACTCTTCCATAACTGTAAGGAAGAGACGAACCTCAGGAAAACTACCTGGTTCCATCCTACAATCACACGTCTCTATCCTTCATCATCAACCAAGCTCAACCATTTCTTCTTACAGTTGAGTATCGCCTCATGTGATTATAGCCAATCCATACCAATCACGACATCGTAAGATCCTAAGATCGTAACGTATAAGTTGGTCCTTGTGAAAAACTCTCCCAAGTTAAGGGCACAGCCCGTAACCTTTCCCCCAACCTTTTGTTTGGCTCCTGAAGCCATCTCTACGAAGCTAAACTCATTCTGATCGAATTCCTTTACCTTAATCCTTTTTAGTGCTACACCAAAAATGAAACTCTCAGTAGCACCAGGATCTATCAAAACACTAAGGGTCTGGTCAGCGAAAGTACTTTTTGTCTCAAGCACAGTCGACTGGTGCTCTGCCTGGCGGTTATTCACCGCTACATGAATTCGATGGGCCTTGCCCATGTCGCCCACTTTAGTGGGTCCAGCTGATCTGGACACTCTGGTCCTCTCCACAGGACAGTCACGCTGGTAGTGTGGCTCCCCACATGTCCAACACCCCTTCTTCGACCCAGTAGTCCTGGTACCCAAAGTAGAAGATGTCGGCCCACTGGCCTAGAACCTCGGTCTGTTCTGTTGAACAGGCCTAAACTGCTACTATTGTGGGCGACGCTGCTGTTGATGTAATGGTCCCCGATAAGGTGTCCGCTGCTGAGGCGACGCTCCCCGAGGTGTAGTTAAAGTGGATCCCCTCTGAAAGCCACGATATCCCGGCGTATGTCTCGCTGGTGTCTGGTGCTGTAGTGTTCCAGATGAACCCTGCCATGCTGGTCTTGCTGGAGTCCTGGTCTGACCCTCACTGATAAGCTCCTCCTCTACTATGAGGGCCTTCTGGACAACATTGTGCAAGGTTCGAGGCATCAAAATCCTAACCTTTGCATGCAGGCTGTCGTTAAGGCCAAACACAAACCTGTTGACCTTAAGTTTTTCAGTGTTAAGGTGCGGAGCATACCGGAGCAACTCCATAAAATGTGCCTCGTACTTGGGCACCGTATGACCTCCCTGTCGTAAGGCATTGAACTCATTGAGCTGACGCTCAAGGAATTCCTCTGAAAGATACCTCTCTCGGAACTGTTCCTTGAACAGTTCCCATGACACGTCTTTGACGGCCATGTTCAGCTGTGGCAGGAGCGTCGTCCACCATAGAAGAGTGCTCCCCTTCAATTGAAAGACTGCCATGCAGACCTTCATGTTGGAGGTATAATCACGAAGTGCGAAGCACATCACCATGTTCTCCAACCATTCCTTGGCGGCTACGCCATCCGGGGCACCAAAGAACTCGGGAAATTTGACCTTCTCGAGTTCACGGTGAACGCTACCAGTAATGGTCGGTGCGCACGACGTAACCTCAGCCGGTGCCGCCTCTCTGGCCTCATCTCTATCCAAACAGTTGATCAGTTCATCGGACATGCGCTGGAAAGATCTCATCATCCCAACAACATCGCCAACTCCTATCGACTCCTATCCAAGAACCTACTCGTCTCCCTGGGGGTTAGACCCCTTAGGTGTGCATGCTACTGGAGGCGTCGCGCCTCCTCCCCTAGCACCCCATCGTCTTCCTCCATGACGTCCTCTAACCATGATTACTTGCACGCACACAATCAACTCGATTAGCAAAAGTATAATCAATCAGGTCTACGAAAGACACAACGATCCCAAGTCGCGGGTCGAATCGCCTTTGATACCATATGTAACAACCTCCCGTTCGTCACGACGACGATCCTCATATAACAAGTGCAAAATGTTTTTTTTGTGTGGGTTTTAACAAGGGTGTGCGCGCGTGTACAATGGAAACAAACACATTCGACTCTGCGACGCCGCCCGATGACGATCAAGACGCAAACCACGACAAACACAACAAGATGACATAAGACGCACCACAAGTAACTACATGCATTAACGACGATCAAACGACTATAAGTAAGGCTGACTACCCATCCATCCTCCCCTGCAATGGTTAGGACCTCCAAGAACATAAGCAACGCTCAAGCCCAGGTTCCCATCGATTTTAACCATTTAAGGTCTCAGGATTGGTGACTATTCTGAGGAACATGGAGGTGTCTACGTCCCACCCAACACAAGCAGACCAAGCACACGGAAGGTTTACCAACCTAGTACAACATTATTTTAAAGAAAAACACCCCTCATTTACTACCTCAGAATAATTTATTGTACTTAATTCAAGAACATTTCACCAATATGTTCATCAATAACAATAAAAACTACAAATACGTTGTCATGAAATAATAAACACGTTATATTTATATCACATTAACTTTGCGAAAATAACAAGTGTCTAACATCTTGTGTGTTATCCATAACAATAAAACTTCAATATCATTGACATAGGAGGACAACACCTTTTCATTTTAAGTTACAATAACTTTGCAAGAATAACAATCACATTGCAAGACAATGGTGATTAATGAGGCCAATAAGGAAATTAACACAATTTATTCCAACCTCTAATATGAGCCCAACGTCGCATGTTTAAGGTGCATGATGACATCATGGTATAATCTAAGTTAACCTTAACACCAATTCATTTGGCGCAATTTTACATTATAAATGTCCTCAAGGTTACATCTCTATCAATTTACCTTAAACTAATTTATAAGTATTCTATTTTTAAAATTCATGATCTAATAATCATGTAGATGGATATATATCACAATACATCAAGACATAGATTGTTCACCTCTTGACAATCCTTANTGAACTCATTGAGCTGACGCTCAAGGAATTCCTCTGAAAGATACCTCTCTCGGAACTGTTCCTTGAACAGTTCCCATGACACGTCTTTGACGGCCATGTTCAGCTGTGGCAGGAGTGTCGTCCACCATAGAAGAGTGCTCCCCTTCAATTGAAAGACTTCCATGCAGACCTTCATGTTGGAGGTATAATCACGAAGTGCGAAGCACATCGCCATGTTCTCCAACCATGCCTTGGCGGCTGCGCCATCCGGGGCACCAAAGAACTCGAGAAATTTGACCTTCTCGAGTTCACGGTGAACGCTACCAGTAATGGTCGGTGCGCACGACGTAACCTCAGCAGGTGCCGTCTCTCTGGCCTCATCTCTATCCAAACAGTTGATCAGTGCATCGAACATGCGCTGGAAAGATCTCATCATCCCAACAACATCGCCAACTGCTATCTACTCCTGTCCAAGAACCTACTCGTCTCCCTGGGGGTTAGACCCCTTAGGTGTGCATGCTACTGGAGGCGTCGCGCCTCCTCCCCTAGCACCCCATCATCTTCCTCCATGACGTCCTCTAACCATGATTACCTTCACGCACACAATCAACTCAATTAGCAACAGTATAATCAATCAGGTCTACGAAAGCCACAACGATCCCAAGTCGTGGGTCGAATCGCCTTTGATACCATATGTAACAACCTCCCGTTCGTCACGATGACGATCCTCATATAACAAGTGCAAAATGTTTTTTTTGTGTGTGTTTTAACAAGTGTGTGCGCGCGTGTACAATGGAAACAAACACATTCGACTCTGCGATGCCACCCGATGACGATCAAGACGCAAACCACGACAAACACAACAAGATGACATAAGACGCACCACAAGTAACTACATGCATTAACGATGATCAAACGACTATAAGTAAGGCTGACTACCCATCCATCCTACCCTGCAATGGTTAGGACCTCCAAGACACATAAGCAACGCTCAAGCCCAGGTTCCCATTGATTTTAACCATTTAAGGTCTCAGGGCTGGTGACTATTCTGAGGAACATGGAGGTGTCTACGTCCCACCCAACACAAGCAGACCAAGCACACGGAAGGTTTACCAACCTAGTACAACATTATTTTAAAGAAAAACACCCCTCATTTACTACCTCAGAATAATTTATTGTACTTAATTCAAGAACATTTCACCAATATGTTCATCAATAACAATAAAAACTACAAATACGTTGTCATGAAATAATAAACACGTTATATTTATATCACATTAACTTTGCGAAAATAACAAGTGTCTAACATCTTGTGTGTTATCCATAACAATAAAACTTCAATATCATTGACATAGGAGGACAACACCTTTTCATTTTAAGTTACAATAACTTTGCAAGAATAACAATCACATTGCAAGACAATGGTGATTAATGAGGCCAATAAGGAAATTAACACAATTTATTCCAACCTCTAATATGAGCCCAACGTCGCATGTTTAAGGTGCATGATGACATCATGGTATAATCTAAGTTAACCTTAACACCAATTCATTTGGCGCAATTTTACATTATAAATGTCCTCAAGGTTACATCTCTATCAATTTACCTTAAACTAATTTATAAGTATTCTATTTTTAAAATTCATGATCTAATAATCATGTAGATGGATATATATCACAATACATCAAGACATAGATTGTTCACCTCTTGACAATCCTTA
>JZKD02S1300853.1:0-11950 GCA_000966675.3 Picea glauca | reverse complement strand
TCATAAGCTTTGTAGTGTATTGCCTTATGTCCCAAATTATGGCAAGAGTAACGGTATCCAATAAATAGATATTTAGGGGGATTTATTCTGATCATTGTATTTTTCTTGTCATTTTTTACTTTGGTAGGCAGTGTTGAATTTTTTTTATTTGGTAGTCTGTCTAATGGAATTGTCCTTCCATTATTATCTCTTCTTCTTAAGGGGACTTTAAGAGCATCTACATAACAGATTGGTATTTTGATAGATCCTTCTGATGTAAAGGTTGATTTTTGGGTGTATCCCAAACCAATATTGTTGTTTCGTGACCTCTGACTACTGAGAATATCATCCAATATCCTTGAACTATTTTCAAATTTTGATTCCTTCTTTCCTTTCTCAAGTTCACTTTTTAGAAGCCCAATCTCAGCTTCTAGCTTCTCACATACTTGTTTACTATCATTGAATTGTTTTTAAATGACTTCTTCAATTCTCCTAGATTTTATGGCTTGGGACTTCAATTCACAGATGATTAGTTCTAATTCATCGATGGTTCTTGATGCATCTATTTCTCTTGATTGATGTGACTCTTCAAATTTGTGTAGTTGTACCCTTCGTAACCTATTTTGTTTTTTAGTTTTCCTTTGTTCTTCAATTACACAAAGGAATTCTTCTTCTAATTTCACTTCTTCTTAATCTTCCAAATGATTATCATCTTGATTTTTTATTCCCATAAATAGAAGATCTGGTTCATGTTCTTCATTTTCATCCGATGAGTTATTGTCTTATTGGGTAAAGAATGTCTTCTTTTTGTTGAAGAAATTCTTTTTTTTATTAGTTTTATTTTTTTCTGATTTTTTAAGGTTTTTTCATCATCACTTTCCTCCTGATTAGGGTACGGACATTTATTAGAAAAGTGTCCAATTCCGCCATGGTTGAAACATATCACAGGAATCTTTTCTTTGTATTTCCCTGTCTGCTTCTTGAGTTTCTTTATGAAGTTGGCAATTTCTTCATCTGATATATCTAATAACTCGTCAGTGACCTTTTTGTCCTACCCCATCTTTGTTTTAGATTCTTTAAAAGTTGTTTCACTTTTAAAAGTTTTTTCATTCCCTATTCTCATCTCATAATCTATAAAGATTCCATGAAGTTGATCAACTGTGAGTTGGTCAATATCTGACCTATCTTTAATGGTGGAAATCTTGTCATCATATCTCATAGTCAATGAACTTAGAATTTTTTGCACAATAGGTTTATCTGTAAGTTCTTCTCCTATTGCTATGATCGAATTGACCACTTCATCTACCCTATGAAGGCATTCAACAATGTTTTCTTCTTCTTCCATTTTCAGGTTTTCAAACTGAGTTCTATAGATATGTAGTTAGGATTCCCTGATTTTTCTATCTCCTTCATATACAACCTCCAATTTGTCCCATATTTATTTATCTGACTTACAATGCATGACCTTCACACATATAGAATTTGTCAATCCTCCTAGAATTTCATTAACTTCTTGTGAGTTATCATTGCATATTTTCTTTCCTATATCATCTGTGTGTGGAGAAGTTGGAGAAGTGTAACCATATACAAAATATTGCTATATGTCATAAACAAGAGACAACATGAAGCTTTTCATCCTTATTTTCCATAGAGCATAGCCATCTCCATTGAACAATGGTGCTTTGTTGTTAGACATTCCCTCTTGTTGATCCATCTTTAGGATCTACCTTACAGTTTTTAGACTATGTTGAAGGTACTCGCTCTGATACCAATTGTTGGAATACTGAGTGGGGGGGGGGGTGAATTAGTATTNGAATCAGTATTACCTTTTTTCAAAAATTAGTAGTTACTTTAATATTTTGTTAACTACTATGATAGATCAACAATGGAATTGTTTGTGAAATCAATTGTATAATTATAGTTAATATGAAATATAAGGATTATATGAAGAATAGTGAAGGAAACCGATCTTTTTTAGAGCACCAACTCTAGCAGACACAGATCCCCTTCTTCAGGGCACCAACCTTAGGAAGCACCAACTCCCTTGTTTTAGGGAACCAACCCTAGGAATCACCAACTCCCTTAACTTTTATGGAACCAACCCTAGGAAGCACCAACTCCCTTAAATTTTATGGCACCAACCCTAGGAAGCACCAACTCCCTATTTTTACACTTTAGTAAAGGAAATTAATCTTTCCATGCTCCTCTCTTCCACGCTCAATACACAATAATAATAAGTTCTTCTTCTTGGACTCTGCGTCTATTTTGATTAGTTGATCTGGACTACAGAGACAATTTATTCTCACCATTCTTCCTCATTTATATACTCTTTCAAATGGTGTGAGATATGAATCATTGTGTCCCTTATCTTGGACCATCACACCTCTTCATTAAAAATAATCTCGTTTGTTTTTTTTTTATTCAAATATTATCGAGAAGCCTTTTCATTCAATAATGTGACCATTTGCAAAAAACCATAGGTGTATTTTCTAAGCGATGTTCCCAATGCCTCATGGATTATGTGTTCGAGAAGCCTTTTTATTCAATAATGTGACCATTTGCAAAAAACCATAGATGTATTTTCTAAGCGATGTTCCCAATGCCTCATGGATTATGTGTTCGTAACCCATGACTGGGTACTGGAACCCAGTTCTCCATATTTTGGCGTTTGATGATTTTTCTTTGACGATCATCTAATCTTCTGGAGTTTTCAATTTCCCAAAATGATTACCTCTCACAAGGGTTGATCTAGTGGTTGGCATGATTCCTAGAACCAAAATCAACAATTTGTATCTAATCCTTACTCATTCTTTTACTTCTTAATGCAATGATTGTTACTTAATCATCGGTTGATATGGACAACAATTATTCACTTCGAAACTAAGACGTTTGGTGATTTCCATTCTTTGCAATCATTAAAAATCCCAGAGTATACTTCGCTGAAATAGATCGGATAGTTGATATTTCATTTGCACAATGAAAAGTAGTCGTTCACTTCAAAATTTCGATGTTTGACTATTTCCAATATTTGCAATCATTAAACCTCCTGGAGTATATTTCGCCAAAACAGATCAGAAGGTCAATATTCGTTCTTCTGTTAGTTGGAAGATCCTGGCTTGTCCATAGGTTTCGAACTGTAACACCCCAAGGCCAAGCCCCTGCTGAATTGTAATTATCTTTATAGGCTGATGAGCCAAGTGTTTATAAGTTGTGACTTACATGTTTATTAGGTTGGAGAGCCTAGATGCTTAAGGCCATGAGCTTGATTTTTTTATATGTAAATGCAAATATCATTAATAAAATTACATTGTTGCGTGTAGACCGACCACAAAGAAAGAGTTATGGGGTACTAAGCTCCACTAGGTAGGGTAAGGGAGGGAGCTAAGTGTCTAGGCATAGGTGCTAATATAGAGGGATTACATTTAAAGGAATAATATTTTATTATTATTTCCCAAAGGCTATGGTTGACATAAGTTGTGTTGTCCTAAGTTCCTAGAAAGGGAATGAGTGCTAAGTGGAACTCATCTAGCTGCAGGAAGACAAGTGTTGACCTGGGCGCATGTAGTTATAGCTGGGAAAGTAAACTCGTTAGGGGTTCTCTTTCCATTCTGGAGTTTCTCCCCATCCATGCGTCGGGACCATTCTCAATTTTCCTCACGACCCTTACGATTCTCTGGAAGTCTGTCACCCTTCCTGATTCATCCAGGGATTCATGATCGCACTTGTAACTTGCCTGAGACATGTTGTTGCTTAATGGTTGTTGTTGCTTCCATCACCTAATATATATTGAGCCTTTTTGTTTCCATCACCCTTACTGGAGTTGACTTAGAAGTTGGATTGAAGAATCAGGTTGTCAGGCCTGTGATTTGAAGAGGAGATTTGCGAGGCCTGTGGACTTAAGAAGCAAGTTTTCAGGCTTGCAAGAAACTCTCTCCAGGTGAGAGAGGTTGTTGGGGAAGTGTTTTCCCAGAGGGAGCCCAACTGCAGCTATAGTGCTCAGAGAATTCTTGTATGACATGTTGTTGAAGCCATGGAAGGGAAGTGAGATAGTCGAAGGACTATTGAGAAGAGAAGGGGCACACTTCTTTTGGTGGGACAGGCATGTGGGGAATGAGAGGATGTAGGTTGTTAGTGTGAGTTGGCCCTGGGAGAAAATCCTTCTTGTTGATCTGTGTGACCTTCCTATTGTCCTTACCTAGCCTAGGAATCCCTTTCCCGGTGGATTTTAGTCCCAGCTCGGGGGTGACCCATTGTTGAGCGTGATGAGCAGCATGGTCTAAGGCTGGGAGGTTCGTGGAAGGTCTGTACGTAGTTTGGTGGTCATTTGTTGAAAGATAATTACAAAATATTTGTTAATTGTATGTTGTGTAATTGTACATGTCTTATAACTTGATGAGTAAGGCCTAGATATATCAGTTATGTTTTGTGTGTAGGCTTACTGTTATTTTCACATTAATCTATGTATGGTTATAATATGTCTTGTGTATGCATATATTATCGGTATGTTTTAATGATTATTTACGCATGAATAAGTGTCATGAACAGAACGTTGTAACTATTAATTGTGTTAGATAGGCATGCATATAAATTCGCAAAATGGTATCAGAGTTAACTAAAACGTCCGAGAAGTGGTATTTCTCGACCTGTTGGTGGTTGGGGACATCAAACAATGGTATCATAGTTAAGAGAGAAGTCCACAAAGTGGAGTTTCCTGGCCTCTTGGTGGTTGGGGACATTACAAAATTGTATGAGAGCCATGGTTTCAACACTGAGCCTGGATGGGCCATGTTAGTGGAAGTTGAAGAAAAAGTTCAGAAAAGAATTATTGTCGAAATGGACAAAATTCAAGTTCAGAGCCAATGGTTTCTACCCGAAACCCGGATGATCCACGAACAAGAAATTTGACGTATAAAGTCCGAAGAATTTTGAGGTACAGAGTGCCAGAAGGGCGTTGAAATAACACATAGACTGTGTTTGGAAACACAGGAGGTGTAACAAGTTTAAGAAATGGCCACAGATAAAGAAATTACAACATTTGTGGTGTTGGGCCATTAGATATGGGCGAGTGAAATATAAGCCATCAGATCAAGTGAAGAGTAAGTCATGATCGTCATATCTCATTGAAGGGAGATCGACGATGGTGAGCCATTGCAGAAATCGGGAAGGAAATTAAAGAGAGAGTAAGTTGAGACTTCGCAATCCCATAGGATCATTGATCTTGCTAGATTAACATATCAACGATTGATAGCAATCCCATTACAGGCGAGCATATTTTCATTGCGGAGATCGGGAAGGAAATTAAAGCATGAGAAAGTTGAGTTTATGCAATAACTCTTGGCCATTGATCTTCATGGTTCCTTAAGGAATGACTAGCGATCTTGCAAAGTCAGATAAGCACCCAAATGTTAATTCGAGGTCACAACTCTAGGTCACGTGTAGAGAAGAGAGAGTGAACTTCATGTATTTCATGTCCATCAATCCAAACAAGGAACACGTGTCGGCAAGTTAGCTTGTTCGGGAATACGACATTTGAGAGAAACAAGGTGTGAATAGAGTGGAAACTCCCGAATTCCCGAAGTCCGAAGTTAATCTGGATCATTCGTCGAAGAAGACACATGTCATAAGATCGACTTGTTTGGGAATTCAAAGTTTGGGAGAAATGGGGTACACTAAGGTGAAATCTCCTGAATCCCAAAGTCTCAGAGTGATGTGGCTTACTGATGTCACTAGGGATGACGTGGACACATGGGATGTGTGTCATGTGTTAGTGAGTTCAAAACCTTGGTAAGATGGAAATGCAGATAGAATGTGACATATGTCACCCTCCTTATTGGACCACGTGTCAGCTTCAGGTGTCTTGTCGAGTGGCACTCTTGGTGGTGGCACAAGGTAGTTAAGTGTGATGAAGAAGCTAGTTGGATCAAGCCCGAATTAAATTTCTTCAGAATATATCAAGATCGAGGGCCAAGAGGAATTGTGGAGATTGAAGTTGTAAGGTAGATAATTATTCAAGGTGGTCCCACAATCCAAACCACAATTTCCCAGGTGGGGTACGTGTTAGCATGGGGACAATTGTGGAACTATCGAAGAGTTAGTCCAAAACCACCAACCCATCTCCCCGCAATTTGAAAAGTACTAAATTTGATGTGACATTTTCGGCATTTATTAGCTCAAGCACGAAAACCATGGGCCCCAGTCGATGCATGGTGCCATATTGTGAAGTTCGGAGACTTGACACTGCGGAAGAAATGGTGCATATAGGAATGTGGACCATAGATCTGTCATTCTTCACGCATTCTACATTTTGTTGTTCTATGATGTTGTGATGCACAGAAAAAGGGAAACCTTTGAATCCCAGAGCTCGAAGTTTCAAGGCTCTAGATAAGCACCCAAATCATAAGCACTGGTTCACATCCATGGTCCCATGTGAAACAAGGGCTGAAGAAGAGGGTATAGCGCCCGAAATTCATTGCAGAATAGAGTAGGGATTAGAGATAAAATCCGAAGGGCTTCTTGACTGAACAAGACCCGCTGAAAATGGAATTTGATATTGTTTTTATTGAATCAGATTGGTTTATTATGGAAAATTATTAACATCTATTAGCCTGACAAAATTTCAATTGAATGCACATTTTGCAAAATTAACAATTGTCGAAACCGAACCAATTTGTCGCAGAGTGTAGATAAATGGGAAAGGCACAGGGTGCTTACAGTTCAAAAAATGAATTTAGAGGAATGGATGTCCATTTAGGAGTTGAAGGATTGAAATCCTATGGGCATGGAGAAGAGATAGATAAATAAGGAAACATGATGAAAATCATTGAAAAGTTGTAGAGAGATGTCTAGAATCACCGAGTATATAACAAAACAATCATGAAANGAATCAGTATTACCTTTTTTCAAAAATTAGTAGTTACTTTAATATTTTGTTAACTACTATGATAGATCAACAATGGAATTGTTTGTGAAATCAATTGTATAATTATAGTTAATATGAAATATAAGGATTATATGAAGAATAGTGAAGGAAACCGATCTTTTTTAGAGCACCAACTCTAGCAGACACAGATCCCCTTCTTCAGGGCACCAACCTTAGGAAGCACCAACTCCCTTGTTTTAGGGAACCAACCCTAGGAATCACCAACTCCCTTAACTTTTATGGAACCAACCCTAGGAAGCACCAACTCCCTTAAATTTTATGGCACCAACCCTAGGAAGCACCAACTCCCTATTTTTACACTTTAGTAAAGGAAATTAATCTTTCCATGCTCCTCTCTTCCACGCTCAATACACAATAATAATAAGTTCTTCTTCTTGGACTCTGCGTCTATTTTGATTAGTTGATCTGGACTACAGAGACAATTTATTCTCACCATTCTTCCTCATTTATATACTCTTTCAAATGGTGTGAGATATGAATCATTGTGTCCCTTATCTTGGACCATCACACCTCTTCATTAACAATAATCTCGTTTGTTTGTTTTTTATTCAAATATTATCGAGAAGCCTTTTCATTTTAATGAAAATGATTTTCATTAATCGATCACAGGTATGAATCGATTTCATTTAACTTAATTTCATGTCTCTACAAATATTGCAGAAATCAAATTTTGTAGAGGTGCTTCCTTCAAACCATTTACATGTGACCATTTGCAAAAAACCATAGGTGTATTTTCTAAGCGATGTTCCCAATGCCTCATGGATTATGTGTTCGTAACCCATGACCGGGGACTGGAACCCAGTTCTCCATATTTTGGCGTTTGATGATTTTTCTTTGATGATCATCTAATCTTCTGGAGTTTTCAATTTCCCAAAATGATTACCTCTCACAAGGGTTGATCTAGTGGTTGGCATGATTCCTAGAACCAAAATCAACAATTTGTATCTAATCCTTACTCATTCTTTTACTTCTTAATGCAATGATTGTTACTTAATCATCGGTTGATATGGACAACAATTATTCACTTCGAAACTAAGACGTTTGGTGATTTCCATTCTTTGCAATCATTAAAAATCCCAGAGTATACTTCGCTGAAATAGATCGGATAGTTGATATTTCATTTGCACAATGAAAAGTAGTCGTTCACTTCAAAATTTCGATGTTTGACTATTTCCAATATTTGCAATCATTAAACCTCCTGGAGTATATTTCGCCAAAACAGATCAGAAGGTCAATATTCGTTCTTCTGTTAGTTGGAAGATCCTGGCTTGTCCATAGGTTTCGAACTGTAACACCCCAAGGCCAAGCCCCTGCTGAATTGTAATTATCTTTATAGGCTGATGAGCCAAGTGTTTATAAGTTGTGACTTACATGTTTATTAGGTTGGAGAGCCTAGATGCTTAAGGCCATGAGCTTGATTTTTTTATATGTAAATGCAAATATCATTAATAAAATTACATTGTTGCGTGTAGACCGACCACAAAGAAAGAGTTATGGGGTACTAAGCTCCACTAGGTAGGGTAAGGGAGGGAGCTAAGTGTCTAGGCATAGGTGCTAATATAGAGGGATTACATTTAAAGGAATAATATTTTATTATTATTTCCCAAAGGCTATGGTTGACATAAGTTGTGTTGTCCTAAGTTCCTAGAAAGGGAATGAGTGCTAAGTGGAACTCATCTAGCTGCAGGAAGACAAGTGTTGACCTGGGCGCATGTAGTTATAGCTGGGAAAGTAAACTCGTTAGGGGTTCTCTTTCCATTCTGGAGTTTCTCCCCATCCATGCGTCGGGACCATTCTCAATTTTCCTCACGACCCTTACGATTCTCTGGAAGTCTGTCACCCTTCCTGATTCATCCAGGGATTCATGATCGCACTTGTAACTTGCCTGAGACATGTTGTTGCTTAATGGTTGTTGTTGCTTCCATCACCTAATATATATTGAGCCTTTTTGTTTCCATCACCCTTACTGGAGTTGACTTAGAAGTTGGATTGAAGAATCAGGTTGTCAGGCCTGTGATTTGAAGAGGAGATTTGCGAGGCCTGTGGACTTAAGAAGCAAGTTTTCAGGCTTGCAAGAAACTCTCTCCAGGTGAGAGAGGTTGTTGGGGAAGTGTTTTCCCAGAGGGAGCCCAACTGCAGCTATAGTGCTCAGAGAATTCTTGTATGACATGTTGTTGAAGCCATGGAAGGGAAGTGAGATAGTCGAAGGACTATTGAGAAGAGAAGGGGCACACTTCTTTTGGTGGGACAGGCATGTGGGGAATGAGAGGATGTAGGTTGTTAGTGTGAGTTGGCCCTGGGAGAAAATCCTTCTTGTTGATCTGTGTGACCTTCCTATTGTCCTTACCTAGCCTAGGAATCCCTTTCCCGGTGGATTTTAGTCCCAGCTCGGGGGTGACCCATTGTTGAGCGTGATGAGCAGCATGGTCTAAGGCTGGGAGGTTCGTGGAAGGTCTGTACGTAGTTTGGTGGTCATTTGTTGAAAGATAATTACAAAATATTTGTTAATTGTATGTTGTGTAATTGTACATGTCTTATAACTTGATGAGTAAGGCCTAGATATATCAGTTATGTTTTGTGTGTAGGCTTACTGTTATTTTCACATTAATCTATGTATGGTTATAATATGTCTTGTGTATGCATATATTATCGGTATGTTTTAATGATTATTTACGCATGAATAAGTGTCATGAACAGAACGTTGTAACTATTAATTGTGTTAGATAGGCATGCATATAAATTCGCAAAATGGTATCAGAGTTAACTAAAACGTCCGAGAAGTGGTATTTCTCGACCTGTTGGTGGTTGGGGACATCAAACAATGGTATCATAGTTAAGAGAGAAGTCCACAAAGTGGAGTTTCCTGGCCTCTTGGTGGTTGGGGACATTACAAAATTGTATGAGAGCCATGGTTTCAACACTGAGCCTGGATGGGCCATGTTAGTGGAAGTTGAAGAAAAAGTTCAGAAAAGAATTATTGTCGAAATGGACAAAATTCAAGTTCAGAGCCAATGGTTTCTACCCGAAACCCGGATGATCCACGAACAAGAAATTTGACGTATAAAGTCCGAAGAATTTTGAGGTACAGAGTGCCAGAAGGGCGTTGAAATAACACATAGACTGTGTTTGGAAACACAGGAGGTGTAACAAGTTTAAGAAATGGCCACAGATAAAGAAATTACAACATTTGTGGTGTTGGGCCATTAGATATGGGCGAGTGAAATATAAGCCATCAGATCAAGTGAAGAGTAAGTCATGATCGTCATATCTCATTGAAGGGAGATCGACGATGGTGAGCCATTGCAGAAATCGGGAAGGAAATTAAAGAGAGAGTAAGTTGAGACTTCGCAATCCCATAGGATCATTGATCTTGCTAGATTAACATATCAACGATTGATAGCAATCCCATTACAGGCGAGCATATTTTCATTGCGGAGATCGGGAAGGAAATTAAAGCATGAGAAAGTTGAGTTTATGCAATAACTCTTGGCCATTGATCTTCATGGTTCCTTAAGGAATGACTAGCGATCTTGCAAAGTCAGATAAGCACCCAAATGTTAATTCGAGGTCACAACTCTAGGTCACGTGTAGAGAAGAGAGAGTGAACTTCATGTATTTCATGTCCATCAATCCAAACAAGGAACACGTGTCGGCAAGTTAGCTTGTTCGGGAATACGACATTTGAGAGAAACAAGGTGTGAATAGAGTGGAAACTCCCGAATTCCCGAAGTCCGAAGTTAATCTGGATCATTCGTCGAAGAAGACACATGTCATAAGATCGACTTGTTTGGGAATTCAAAGTTTGGGAGAAATGGGGTACACTAAGGTGAAATCTCCTGAATCCCAAAGTCTCAGAGTGATGTGGCTTACTGATGTCACTAGGGATGACGTGGACACATGGGATGTGTGTCATGTGTTAGTGAGTTCAAAACCTTGGTAAGATGGAAATGCAGATAGAATGTGACATATGTCACCCTCCTTATTGGACCACGTGTCAGCTTCAGGTGTCTTGTCGAGTGGCACTCTTGGTGGTGGCACAAGGTAGTTAAGTGTGATGAAGAAGCTAGTTGGATCAAGCCCGAATTAAATTTCTTCAGAATATATCAAGATCGAGGGCCAAGAGGAATTGTGGAGATTGAAGTTGTAAGGTAGATAATTATTCAAGGTGGTCCCACAATCCAAACCACAATTTCCCAGGTGGGGTACGTGTTAGCATGGGGACAATTGTGGAACTATCGAAGAGTTAGTCCAAAACCACCAACCCATCTCCCCGCAATTTGAAAAGTACTAAATTTGATGTGACATTTTCGGCATTTATTAGCTCAAGCACGAAAACCATGGGCCCCAGTCGATGCATGGTGCCATATTGTGAAGTTCGGAGACTTGACACTGCGGAAGAAATGGTGCATATAGGAATGTGGACCATAGATCTGTCATTCTTCACGCATTCTACATTTTGTTGTTCTATGATGTTGTGATGCACAGAAAAAGGGAAACCTTTGAATCCCAGAGCTCGAAGTTTCAAGGCTCTAGATAAGCACCCAAATCATAAGCACTGGTTCACATCCATGGTCCCATGTGAAACAAGGGCTGAAGAAGAGGGTATAGCGCCCGAAATTCATTGCAGAATAGAGTAGGGATTAGAGATAAAATCCGAAGGGCTTCTTGACTGAACAAGACCCGCTGAAAATGGAATTTGATATTGTTTTTATTGAATCAGATTGGTTTATTATGGAAAATTATTAACATCTATTAGCCTGACAAAATTTCAATTGAATGCACATTTTGCAAAATTAACAATTGTCGAAACCGAACCAATTTGTCGCAGAGTGTAGATAAATGGGAAAGGCACAGGGTGCTTACAGTTCAAAAAATGAATTTAGAGGAATGGATGTCCATTTAGGAGTTGAAGGATTGAAATCCTATGGGCATGGAGAAGAGATAGATAAATAAGGAAACATGATGAAAATCATTGAAAAGTTGTAGAGAGATGTCTAGAATCACCGAGTATATAACAAAACAATCATGAAA
>JZKD02S1300852.1:129557-173263 GCA_000966675.3 Picea glauca | reverse complement strand
TGAGGTAGTGTTCTTGTGCATTGAAAAATGTAGGAGGTATATACTTTTTCATTTCACACATTAGACGAGGAATTTCTCTCTTCCAATACTTTATATCATCTTCATGGATTTATTTTAATGACAACCGTCTACATGAGATCGTGACACAAGAAAATAACATGTTTCAACATAACATAATATAATATATTACATTACATTACAAGTAAAACATGTTTCATTAAGTACACCAATAATTTGAAAGAACATTTTGCATATAAACCACAACTACGTATTACCTCATGTATTTTCCAAGATCATATATAACTTGTTTGACGTTGTTTTCAAAGTTGTTTGGGAGAGATAGTGGTAGAACATACTGTAACAAAAAAATGAATCGTTATTTGTTTCGAGAAAAATAGACAAGAAAAAATACTAAAAATTAAAAGATCTATAAGGACAATATATATAAATATGTATACCAAAATTATTACCTTAATGAAGGTATGCCGATCATGTGTTTTTACCCCACCAAATTCACCTTTCTTCATTAAGATATTTTTTATGTTTGAAGCAAAACCCGTGGGAAATTTAATTCTTTGAATGGCCTCTTTTACATCATTGCTTTGTTGCTCTGTTAATAACCATGGAAGGTTATTTTGGTCTAGTACTCAATCTGATCTATTTGAATATTGGATCGCACTTCACATTGCATGATTGGCTTCCTAAATGTCAGTACAAATTTTGACAATTTTTTTCTTTGTCCCTCCTACCATCTATGATTCACTATAACGTTTCATTCACATTATTCCCGATATGAATTGTATCAAACAAATGATCTATTTTTAGCTCCTCATAGTAGGGCAACCTCATGAATTGATCGGGATACGATTTCATTCCTCGTGGAAGCCCATTATTAATACCTTCATGATGATTGCGGCCTTCATGAAGCATAAACGAAATCACAAAAATAATTATCAAATACGGTAGTAATAAATTCAATGATTAAAATAAACATTCAAAACATTACATGATCTATGATACATTATGAAATTGAGTACCTTGACAATTTCTATTATATTTCAACCTCCATAGGTGAGGTGTCATTCTTTGTGGTTTTAAACCGGTCTCTTCTTTCCCATTGAAAAGATGTTTTTCAGTAGTATGATACCTATGGTTCTTAGGAAGAAGGTGCCTATACTCATCAAAAACCATCTTTCCTAAACTTTTTGAATGACGATACTTTATCTTAGGGCCACAAATAGGACATGCAAATTTACCCTTTGTTTGAAGACTTGCAACAAATGGATTAATGTCAATTATACGATGATATTATTTAAAAATTAAACATGCACCATGATAACATTAAAATATTATATAGTATTAAAGATCAATATTAGAATGCTACATACCACAAAAATGTGTTAGTCCAGGGGAATCATGAATTGTCCATAAAAGTATTCCATGGAATTTAAATTTCTTCTTCTCGATTGGTTTACATATGTCATACATTGTGATGCCAGCCCATAACTTTAGTATCTCGTCGATAAGAGGATCGATATATACATTCATATATTTAACCTGGTACTTACCTAATTGTTTGAAATTACACATAATTACTAAAGGAATGATATCATGTAATATATATAATTAAATAAATAAAAAAAAGATATTATGCAAAAATTGAAACAAATGAAAATGTTAAATTCAAAAAATTAATGTAAACAAATACTTGAAACAATCATTGTCAAAATTATGTGCTCCCTGTTTATTGACATCCAAGGTGGAATGTTATTGTTGATAACAAAAATAGGCCACATTGAGTAAATAGAACCAAGCTCTCTGAATGGATTAACACCGTCAATTGCCCATGAAAGCCTAACATTATGAGGTTTATCTTTGAAATCTGCCCATTTTCCCTCAATTTCTCTAAATGAAGAACCATCGACAGTCATTTGAAGAACACCATCTCTACTTCTGTTACATGCATGGTAATCCATAAATTGTTCTATGCTTTCACACCTAAACAATCGCTGCAAACGTGGAATTATGGGAATATGACGAAGAACCTTTTGAGGCACCACTTTTGTTACTTTATCGGTTCGATATCTACTGATAATACATTGCGGACATTCGGTTTTCGAAGCATGTTGTTTGTTATCTCCTAAAATAGCACTGTCATTTTACCAATTTTTAGGTGATAGGAACAGGTCCAAAAATTCATTTCCAATTTTTTTTAGGTGTGTTAGAAGGTCTTCTATTTGGATACAAACTTCGAAAAAAAATTAATTTTGGTCTTGGCAATCAAATCTTTAAATCTCAGGTTTCAGTGGTTAAGAGGGGCTAAAACAATGCTCATTAACCATCGAAAGTCTTGGTTTTCGGTGGTTAAGAGGCGAAAATAAAGGGCCTGTTAACCATCGAAAACGTTTCTATGCGCAAAAGGAAAAATCTCGTGCTTTTGCATGAGCCAGATGTCAAATAGGTGCAATCATTAAGTTATAACCGTTGAAAGTTTATCTAGGTGGTGAGGTATGAAGTTCTTATGGCATCTTATTTGAAGATTTATGCCTTGTTCTCCTTTTAACTACCAATTGTCATTTCAGAATTAAGGCTCGGCAGAAATCCAGAATTCCATGCATGATTTTCAGATAATAGAATTGATTTGTCACATGGGTCTTCATTATCTCCAGTCACGAGGATATAGAATCATTATGACTTCATTTGATTTCTGTTTCAATTTCATTAATATTCAATATTGAATCCGAGAGTCATTGTTATTATCATGATCCCGTGATTTCCTCATGCAAACTCATACTCAGAATCCATAATCCCGTGATTTGTCAAGGTTGCCAAGTGGAATTCGAGTTCAATTGCTGGTTATTGAGCCATTTGTCATCCAATTCAAAGAAAAATCCGAGTCATTGTGATTCCCACGCAAATTAATTCGTCGTAGATCTGTTTTTGAAAGTTACAACTTTCGGTGGTTAAGGGGCCTAAATTTTTCCCCTCTTAACCACTGAAAGTAGTTCTTTCGGTGGTTAAGAGGACTAAATTTTTCCCCTCTTAACCATCGAAAGCCTGTAACTGCCAGAATCATCGAGTTTTTGCCCATATCAGGATTTTTTGAGTTTGAATGGTATGAAACCTCTTTGAATGGGCATTTGTTGAATTATAAAGTCAAATCCAATGGATATTTTTGAGGGATAAGGAAAATAAGAGGTGTTTCAATCATATTCGTTATCTTTTTCAAAGACATAAAATCAGGATTTTTGCACACTTCAGCAAATTCGAATTTCATCCTTGGAGGACCAAATCAAACAGCCTTGGAAGGCTAGGCTTCACTTCATCAACACTCTATCACTCTTGAATATCATTAGATATGGATTGACCTCATCTTGAGGGTCTGTTCCTAGTTTTTTGTAAATATTGTTTACTTTCTATATTTAGAAAATTAGATCCATTAATTTAGGATCTGAAAACTGTATTGTAAAGCTATAAAGACGAAGACAGAAGATGAACAAAGGGTTCGATTTTGGAGACTCTTTCAGAATTTGTACTCAAGCTTCTCATTTTCATATTAAGTAATACAAGCTTCTTTTGCCATTACTTGTTCAGATTCCTATCTTCTTATCTAGTCTGTACTTGTACTTGAATGTTATATTCATGTTATTCACATTTTTCTAATGCCTGATAGCTGTCATCTTGCCTTTGCATTGATGATTTACAATTGCAAGTATTGTTTACTTATTGTAATCAACCATTCATATATGTTTATTGTATGATTTTGTTGGTATAGTAAGGATTCTCCACACATCCACTTATTTACAAACTCTCTGAACAGTAGTAGTTGAAAGCCTTGTCAATCTAAGTGTGTTTATGCATATCTTGAGTGAGTGAGGTTTGATTTAGTCATCTGACTTGATCCATTTGAGTGAATCATTGAGATATTAGTTAAGTTACCAGGAATCTATGAGATACAACCTAAGAGAGTTCCCTGGATTGATAACATTGTCCATAGTATATAATATGTTCATTAGGACATGCATATATAGTTTGATAATCCATTCCAATGTCTTTCATAATGGCATGCAAACCTCAATATGTGCGAGGTAAAATATTTGACGATGGTAACAAAAATTCATCTAATAATCTACAACATAACAAACAACTAGTTAATGTAAGAATATTAATGGTAAAAATTGCATTCTTATTTTACACATCAATTAACACTAAAAACAAATATAAAAAAATCAACATTTATGTATAATATGAGATGAAACATATGACATACCTTAGTATCTGTGTCATACAATTGTTCGACAAATTATTCATAACCTTTAAGTTCACTAGCAACAATGTAGTGGAGAGAAGATTTGCTCTTGATCCTTCATAAAGTCGTTTATTTTCCTTTTCTAATAGAGGTTCATCATAAATACCAACATTTTCCCCATCCTCATCCAACTACAAAAACAAATCTTGGATCATTTGATTTGTCCCATCATAATCTTCCATGGGATCATTAACTTGATTTGTCCCATCATCTTCTTCCATGATATCCTCATTTTCTTGGTCATGATGATGTTCCTCATCTTGTACAACATCATTTCTACTAATACTTGGTGCAATATTCTTCGGAAAGTTAGACGACAACTCTAACTTTATAATAACAAACAATCATGCAAAATTAGTGTATACTATAACAAACATTCAAACAATATATATACATATATATAATTTTATATAAAATTGACAAAATAAAAAAATATAATGAATATATAGCTAATTACCATGGGACGATATTCGTTCGATCTACCATCAATGTGACCATATATCCTACAATGTTTTGTAGATGTTTCTATTAAAATTCTTACGAGACATCTGAGGAAACATTTTTTACAAGGGCAATAACATCTATCATTACCCTTTTCACCCACTTTACTTTTTTCCCCACCTCTAACAACATTTTGTGACATTTTTCCGCACAAAAATACCCTTTCGGAACCGTCGTTGTTATAGCAAGTTTGTCGCAACATATTTAAATCATCAAATATTTATAGTCCAATTTTGGTTCACTATCGTCACAATTGCGATGAACGTGACCTAAAAATATTTCTTTTTTCACCTATTTATTTTAGGTCATTTTTAACGGTCAATTTTAAGGTTAGGTAAGTCGTCGCTCTTGCGACGGACAAACTACATTCATCGCTCTTACGATGAACATTGACCATAATAATTTAGTTAAACTACATGCATCGAGATATCAACAAATACGGGGTGGATTTAGAAAAATTGAACTTTTTCTCTTGCATGTTGCGACTAAAGAGTACTTTCGTCGCAAGTGGTCGTCGAAAATGTTTCAATATGTAGTAGTGAAAGGAGGAGGGATAACCACTATCCAAAAAATTGACTTCATTTTTGTCCTTGAACAACAAATTTATTTCTTACATCTATTCTAAAGACTAAAATAGGTTTTCCACCCTCCATTAATCCTCTTCTTCACACTATAGTTCCAATTGAACTTGTGATGCATGTCAAATCTAAGTCATTTGTATTTATTAACCTCCCTTAAATTGTTATTGTCATAAGTTAAATTAGGATAAGTGCTTTTCTTGCATTTGATAGTCATAACCTTAGCCTTATCAATATTTACTAACATGTAAATACTAAGAAATAAATCTTGATTTTTTCTAGCTGCTTTTCAAGATCATGAGGGATCTAGACAAAAGCAAAATATCATCCACATAAATAATACAAGTTATGTATATGAGAATTGTGTTTTTAATTTTAATAAAAAAATGTGATGCCAGATGCTGGGGGATATGGACAAAGAAGGGGGATGAATTAATCCAAAAGAGAGGGGAGGGCCGAAGAGAATGTATAATAGGTGTCCAAGGGGGAATTACCCATGTCTATTAATTCAACCCACATTCTTGAATTTTATTATCATTATGTATTGAAATCTTTTTTTTTATTGAGTGTCCCCAAATCCAATCATTGAATGCATGTAATAGAGTGGGTGTGAGGATTCACATTCCATAGTTATTGGGAGCATGGGGGATGAGAAAAATCATCTTGGGGAAGTGTGTGAGTCAAGCAAGTAATCCAAAGAGAGGAAATTCATGTGGGAGGGAAAACAATTTTAGACAGTCAATGTTTTTGGCATGAACAACAAGCAGAAAGAAGAAAAGAAGAGCTTGGAGCTCGAGCAACCATGGAGGAAACATTCTGGACCATGATGGAGTGGTTTTGTAGCATTTTGGAGAAGAATACTAAGAGCCAGGTTGTTAGGCATGACGAGTGAACTCCTTTATGAGTCGCACTGTAACAACAAGTGTTTGTTGTTATTTTTTCTGGTAGTTTTTCTAGTAATGAGCTCCCTTGAGTTTCCCGGTAGAGATATTCCTGGTTGCCTATTCTAGAGAGACCCTCATAAATGAATGGGATGCCCAAGAGACATATATCAATGAAGGGGTACATTCCTTGGGTTGGGCAGGTTGAGAGGAATAGAGTTGGTGCACAATCAAGATAGTTGAAGGAGAATACCATTGGGTTGTGTTATTTATGAGATGTGAGTGGAAAATGAGAGACCGTCCTCTTTTGTGGATTGCTAGCCCCATTTCGGGGGTGAATTTTTATTGAGATCTAGAACAACAAGTCTATTTTTGAGTGGAATGTCTCTCCCAAGTAGCTCACTGCACAATTGAATGAAAAGATAAGTGTTTTTTCTTTTTATGTGTTATATTTATGAGTTGAACTGTTGTGTATTAGCTCTATGTTTGAGAAAGATTATATGTTGTTGTGTTGAGTTTTTTAAGATGAATTCGTTCCATTTTTATCATGATTTAGATGCATTTAATTAATGGTAACATATAATAGTTAAATCTGTGTGTAATTTGTAGCTGGTAAGTTACATGAATTTAGTTAGCAGAGAATAATTTGTTTTTATGTGTTTTCTGTCCTCAGTTCCACTGGGGGTTGTTACATATTGATATCAGATATTTTGGTTCAAACACTGGTCCCATATGGGCCAAGAACCAATGCGAATTGAGGAAAATTTCTTGTTACAGATTTTGATTTGGACAAGTTTGGGGAAAAAAAAAGAAAAATTAGAGTGAAATCCCCAAATTTGTGAGGAATTTCGGATGTAAATTACTCAAAACTATTGAAGAGATGGTACATGGAATCAATGTGTAGAGTTGTAGAGTTAAAATTTGACATGAAAGGTCAAAATTATTGTTTTAATGGCCACTATAGAACTGGGTGAATTTTGGTGAATAACCAATTGAGATCATGTTTGATTTTGAGATCAATGGCCCATATTCATTGTAATATATTTAAAAAACTTATAAGGTTTTCAGAGTTTGGCAAGGTCTAGTAGATCAATGACTAAGATTCATTTTCAACAGCTGGGAAAATGAGACATATCGATGGTCTGGATTCATTTTCGGCTATTGGGAGGTGTTGGTTATTACTCTCTCTTCCTACTGTTGGGATGACCCAGGTTCATATATGAACAAGTTTCCAACAAAACCCTCTAAAACTATCGTCCCTCCTAGTAAACCAGAAGGAAACACAACCCACATAATGTACTGCACAGTCTCACCCGAGATAGTCCTATGGGTGGATGCAAAGATGAGATGCTTGCAGTCTAGGAAAGAGTGGGGATTTGGGATTGCAATTCATCTTCTTAGGCCTTAATCTAGTAGTTCTTCATATTATTCTTAGTATTCATTCATCTACTAATTCTATGCATGCATTCTAACAAATCCAACATATAACAGAGTTCACCGACTTATCCATTCATCCATTCATCATCTAACTACTTACAGAAGGTAAACATGCAATCAATCACAATACAAAATACATGTGTTACCTTGGTTCACCCCCTCATGGGCTACATCCACAAAGATTTGGATTCTTATGCTCTTCTATTTATATTTCTGTAATAGATGGCGCCACGCACACTACAATCCTGATCATGCAGTTACAAAACCGGTTCCACAATTCTCTATGAGGCTAACTAGATCGCACTAGGCTCCTCAACCTATGATCTAACCCTCAATATCTAGCTACTTGACCCCCCTACAACTCAACAAATTACAAAAATGGCATCAGATATTACAGTAGTTCTCCTAGCCAAGAAAAACGATATTCTCTAACATTTTGGAAGCCCGACCTAGACCTCCTAAGTACTTATTTATACTTATTTTTGGCTTATCAACCATTACAATCTCTTACAAAATCCATAACCCTAATGTGGTTAGGTTTTCCTACATGCGAACGTTGCATGATTTCCTCCTTTGCATGCAACTTTCCCTCACACATGTTGCTTTTCCTTCTAGTTGTCTTTTTCTAATTTAATATTTACTTTCCAAAATTGGATTCTTCCTCAAAATCGTCCTGCGCCCAACAGGCCCCCAACATTGACATGTGGCTCATCCTAAGGAACCTAGGCAATGCATGCTCCCTTGACAACCTCTACTAGGCTATGGAACTTGTCTGCAAGTTCCCTTTCTCTCTCCTAGATCTGTGTGACCTTCTCTGTGAGCACTTCCAATGCTTGCATTGTGATCTCCTCCTATATCATGGCTATGCACTCTACCTGTGTTTGTGCCATGTTCTTCTTCTCCTCCTCCAACTACATGATCATATCCACTTCTTTCTCTTGAATAGGTTCCATCTGTGCTTGTCTTTCCCGCTTCTATGTTTTCACTGCTTTTAACTCTACCTACAACTTCTTCATATCCTGCGTTCCTTGCAGACGCTCGATGATTCTCATTATATTTTGCCTCTACTTGAGGTTCTGGATTTCTACACTTATTCTTTCTTTCTCCTAGTCCCACTGCTAGACCTGCTCATCCTCCTCTAGTGCTATCCAAAGATGCGCTTCTTTGTCAAACAATCCTGTTGCAGTGTTGACTTGTTTCGCCATTTCTACTAGTTGGAGTGCAACTTATTCTTTCCTTTGCTCTCGGACCTTAGGCGGGGTCGTGGGATTGAGATTCTCTTTTAGCTCCTTAATCTCTTACCTGTACTGGTCAATTTTATGTGCTATGAGGTTGATATTATCCTCTTCACTTCTATATATTGCCTACGTGCTATTGGGGATTTGACTGTATGCTGCTTTGAATCCCTTCTCTAAACTCTCTACGCATTCCTTCTCCTCTTCCTTTTCGACAATTAACTGGTCACATGTGATCTAGAGCATCTCTGCGACCCCTCTTCCCACCTCTATATTTGTGGCATCTGTGCAAGCCCTAGAGTGTACTTCCTGCATGACACTAGCTTGTGGCCCATATAAGGCCTTTGTGGCGATATGTGCCATCACCAAATCTACTTGTTCCACCTCTTCTATGGGTTTCTGTGCCATCTCCTAATCAAATCTAATCATTTTACATGTTATCGTGAATGTCTCCCTACCCTAGACAACAAATTTCATCGTCTCATCGCCTTTTCTTTGCGCAGGTGGCCTTTGTGTCTCCTCTTGTGGTAGCACAATGGCCTGTGACTCGGCTCGATTCCATATATGCTGGATGTTTTTGTGAAACTCTAGCAGTTTAGCCACAATATGCTCCCTCTGTGCCTCTACTGTTCTGAGAACTTCCTCACTCTTGTCTTGGACCTTATCCATGACACGCTTTGCATGATCCCATGTGAGGATGATGTCGGGGTCCTCTGTTTCGTACTTCCTCTTTTTGTGCACATATTTTCCTTGTGCAAGCTTCCTTGTTGTTTGTGAGGGTTGTGCCTCTATTGTTGTTTCTTGGCCTCCTTCCTCTTGAGCTTGTATGGTCTCCTTTGGTCCCATCTATGCCATAGTTCCTATTGTTGTTGTTGTGGGTATTCTCCTCAACCTTTTTGGTGCCACGCTTCTCCCACTCGGTAGGGTTCGCACTGTAGTTGTTCGAGTGTTATCCGTCGGGCTACCTGTCCTTGCTGATGAGCCTATGTCAACCTTTTCCTTAGGCTCGGAGGAATTCTTCGCACCTATCCTCGTATTTGGTTTTGTTGCAGGTGATTTCCACTGCAATAGCCAGTCCTTAATAATACACTCCATCTCTTCTTTTGTGACACAATATTGTATCTTCAACCATGCCTTTTTGGGATCCCTCACGGCTTGGATACATAGGTGATGTCGGGATGCCTTGAATTTAGCTATACCCTTTGTTTCTTGCACAACCTACATATGTATGTACCATACGTTTGTTGTGCGCTGCTGTATTTCTTCTAGCAGGATGGAAAAAACAGTGTTGTTTTCCTGCTGCATCTTGTTATCCTTCTCCTACCAGAGAGACTCATACCTAGTTGCATAAAACTTCCCTACCTTGTCCAAGAATGATGAGAAATTAGGCTCTCGCCACCCTACCAGAGCTATCAATATCATTAACCAGATGTAATGGAAATCAGTTCCATTGTCCTACATGTCACGACAGTCAAGCAAGAATTGGTTCAACAGGTACGGTGCCTAGTTGAACTTCATCCCCTTCACACACTGTGATGCTACTGGAATTACTCCTGTTAGCACTTCCTCTGTGAGACATTTCTTAGAATCTTTCACATCGTTATATTACTGGCGAATCTTGTGGCATCGTCATTGATTTCTTTGATGATGATTACTCTATTCCCCTTGGTTGTGTCAAACTGCACCTTCACTTGTTCCAAAATTTCTTTCTCACACACTTTGTTTTCCAATAAGTCTTCCGATGACATGCCAACTAAAGGCAATCCTGTTATTTTGGAAATTAACACCACGTCGATCTGTATTAGTCTGTCCATCCAAAGTATGCCTCCATGAACCCAATCTACCAGCTTTTTGATGCACAAACCGACATTCTTACCATGCCCAAAAGTGGTATGTACAAGAGGTTCATTATACCTGAGTTATACAGCCTCATAATCCACTGCGTGGGCTCTAGCACTGGCCTTCCTAGGGTTCCAATCTCCCTTGTGTTGATCAGATAGTTTTCCTCGGCCAATTTTGGAAATTTGGTCATGTCACATACGTCATGGTCCATGTACCTAAACTTTGGTACCTTCCCCAACATGTCATCGATAGTGGGGACTACGTCTGGAAGAAATGGAAGGGTAATTTCCATACTGTCAGGGGTCTTTATTTTCTGGCCTGCAACAGATGTGCCTGCCTCTACTACTTCTACGCCCTCTTCTTCCCCAGTTGAATCTGGCTGATCAGTGATATATTCGACCAATACTTCATCTTTTGGCTGGGACTATCATGGTCCCACTATTTCATCCGGTCTCATCGACATCTTAGGGTTAGGGTTTGAAACCCCGTTTCCATCCCCAAATATTTTCCCTATCTCTCCTTGTTGCATTGTAGGGATCTCTTCCTTGACCTGTGTTGGGATAATTGATTCTGGGTCTGAGGTGGTTATGTCTTTGAGCTCGAATATATATTTAGGCTGTTGCATCCTCTCTTTGTGCCTTTGGCCTTGTCGAGTGACCTTGACAAACTGGTCTGACAACCCAAACTTCGATGGAGTCATCCTTTGTAACTATTGTGACCTCGACTTGTTGCTTCGATGATTGAAAACCAGGGCATGGTTTCTCTTTCTCGCTCTGATCTCGAATTTTTCTAAGTGTTGAATAAATCTACTCTTTTCCGCCTTTTATAGACTAGGTTATGTTCATTTTTACTTTTTGTGTCCATTTGCGGCAAGTTTACTTTTCAATGTGCGCGGTCTTTTGATGTCTATCGCGATAATTACTGCATGATACTTTTCCCCATTGTTTTTGTATTTTCTCTATTTTGTATTTTTGTATTTATTTTTCCCTCTTTTTCTCTTTTTTATATCTTTTTTGTCACTATTCTGTCCTGGCTTCTCCTATAATACACTATGTACATTTTCTTCTTGATGTGTTGTAACTCTTAGGTGCTTGGAGGTCGATTGTCCCTCTATAGTTTTAGTCGACTCCCATTGATCATTACTTTCAATTATGTTCCTCCCAAGTCTTTTAACTGTACAGATCCCCCATCTGTGACAATATTCACTTCATATGGCCCCAACCAATGGATTATGAATTTACCCAGATGATGAAATAATTTACGATCATAGAGAAGGACTAGGTCTCCCTCCTTGAAACTCTTCCTCTTGATATTTCTGTGATGACAATATTTATCTCTTTCTTTTTGTACTTCTTGGTGAAATCCTGCTAGAATCCTATCCTCTTCCATCTCCATTAGTTGATTCATCCTTTCCTTTCTGTCATGTTGGTAATTGGTGCTATGCGCAGACTAGGCACCATAAATTCTAATGGTACTATTGCTTCCTACCCATACACCAATCTGAATGGTGTCTGTCATGTCATCTTCTTACATGTAGTCCTGTATGCCCATAGTACTACTGGTATTTTCAAGTCCCAATCATCCCTGTTAACATTGCAGATATTTGTTAGAGAATTCTCCAAGATCTTATTGAAGTCTTATACTATTCCATTTTCTTGAGGATGGTATGGTGTACTCTTTTGATGTTAGATTTAAAACTCCTTAGTCATAGCCTTGATAGTATTGTTGATAAAGTGAGTACCTTAGTCACTCATCAAAATCCTTGGACAACCAAATATAGTGATCACTTGCTCAAACAAGAAGTGTGTTGTTGTCTCTGTGATGCAGTCCTTGACTGGTGTTTCTTCTTCCCATATTGTTAAGAATTATGTCGTAGTAATGATATATCTCGCTCGTGGCCTTTTTTCTAGTGGATGGATTGGCCCCACAAAGTCTATTTCTGATTTTTTAAATACCTGCAAAGTTACTTGTGGTCTTAGGGGCATATCATCCCTTCTATTAGGTTTACCAACCCTTTGACATACATCACATCTATGGAAATATTCCTTAGCATCTCAGTGAATTTTTGGCCACCATAGGCCTATGCGCAATACCCTTTGTGTGCTATCTTTTCATGCATAGTGTCCTCCAACTATTCCCTCATGAGCTTCTACCAAAATTCTAGGCCTTTCATGTTCTAGTACACATCTTCTCAAAATGTTGTCTGCGCCAATTTTGTGTAAGTGTCCTGCAATCAATTGATAGTCTGCATCTCTGACTACCATTTTTTTCTTCTGCACAGTGTTAAACTATTGTGGAGTAGTCCCTGTACTCAACTATTCAATGATGTCAGCAAAATATTCGTCAACTACTTGGTCTGAAAATAACTATGCATCAGGGAAGTTGTATTCCAAGTTGGTAGGTTATTCTCCATTGGTTACTCTTTATAGGATATCAAGTCCTTCATTTATCTTCGACTATCTCTTTAAACTCAAATTCTTGAAATAACAATAGCCATCTACATAGCCTCCCTCCAAACACTAGCTTGTTGACTAGGTATTTGAGGGATGAATGATCTATGAACATCTTAAAGTGTTTTCCCAATAAGTAATGTCTGCACTTATGAAGTGCATAGACCATAGCTAGGCCTTCTCTTTATGTATTATTGTAGTTCTTCTCTGATTTTGACAATTTTTTTCTTGCAAATGCTATAGGGTGGTCCAAATCTCTTTCTTATGGCTCCGCCAGAATTGCTCCAAGTGCTATAGCTGATGCATCTACATGCACATGAAAAGTCTTTTCCCAATCTGGGAATACTAGAATAGATGCTATGACCATATTTTCTTTTAGGGTTTCCAAACCTTGTTGATAGTCCTCATTCCATTGAAATTTAGTATCATTATTTAAAAGAAATTCCATTGGCACAGTGATCTGTGCATATCCTTTTATACATTTTTTGTAGTAGCCTGTATGTACCAATGTTGCTCTCAACTGTCACATTAATTTTGGTGGTGGTAAATTAACAATGACTAAAATCTTAGTAGGATCCACCAATAACCCTTGTTTACAAACTATATGTCATAAAAAATATTCCAAAAGGTGTTCCAAAAATGCACTTCTTGATATTCAATGATATATGACACTGTCTGCATCTTTCCAACATTATACTTAATACTTCCACTTGATATTTTAATAGACTATATAAAATCTAGTCATCTAGATACACTTCTAAAAACTGATGTATGAACTCCTTGAAAGTAGCTATTACTAACCTTGAAAATATGGATGGTGCATTCTTCAACTCAAAAGGCATGATGATGTACTAGTAGGATCGACATTCTATGGAAAATTTAGTATTATACCAATCTTCTGGGGCTATCGTGATATGATGGTAGCTTGAGAATCCATATGTAAATGAATATGCTTCCTAACTTCCCACATTTCGTAGGATTTCATCTGTAAAAAGTGTATGGAAGGGGTCATGTAGGCAAGCATTATTCAATTTCCTAAGATCTACACAAATCCTTATCCCCCCTTATTTATTCTCTTGAACTAACATAGGGCTTATCCATTCATATTCCTCCACTGGTTCTATGATACCAGCCTCCAACATTCTGTCAATTTCTTTTTTGACTTTCTTCTTATATATTGGATTTAGTCTGTACAGTCTCTTTCTAACAGATATAGCATAAGGTTTGAGAGGTATATTTATCTCTCCTAGCTCTCGTTCTATGCCTTTCATCTATAGAAAGGTTGTTGGGAATAGGTCATTGTACTCGTGCAGTGACTTTGTTATCCTTTCTACTGTTTGTTCATCCCATTAGTCTCCAATGTTGGCCATTTTGGGATTCTCAGTTGTCCCAATGTTGAATTTATTTACCTTGATAGGTGCAACAAATACTCCTGATTCGAAGCATGGACGTTCCACCTCTCTTTCACTTTCAACTTCTTTAATATTAATGTTGCACGGTTCATCTTCATCTGGTTCTTCTTCCTGCACATGATAACATGACATTAGTTATTTCATTGTCTTCCTATTATATTGTTGGTATTTTGTCATGAGTTCAACCTCTCGTTCATCAATAAATATCACACCTCTTATCTGCTTCAGTGCTGAATCCTTGTTGGGGTTCTCATGTTCAAATGAGAAGGTTACTATAAAATTATGTTGTAATGTTGTCCATTTTGCAGTGCCTCTATGCAGTTCCTAGTCCACATACCATTTTTCTGGAATTCCTTCCAATGTGTGGATGAAGTGATGAGGCTATTCCTTTGGTGGTATCCTCCTCCATAGTGTTTTTTATTTATCCAAATGTTTTTCTGGTGTCCCCTATCCATCATATCTCTGCATCTCATTGCTTCCCTACTCCGTGCCGAATCTAATGCATAGTAACCTCTTACATTGGTACCAGTCCTTAATTGTTTCTTTGTGTGCACCCCACCATCTTGCATGTGTTGCCTTGAGTACAATGTCCAGGGCTAAGAGCCTCTAATTCTCTAACACTTAATTCTCATATATTCTTAGGAATTATTCTAAGTCATTTATGCTGTGAAAACTGGGAGGTTCTCTTATCTTTGTACCCACCCATCTTAGTGTGTGGTCTATTCTTGTGCACCTTCTTGTGGACACTTCATGTAATCTTTGCTGCCAATTTTCCAACCCTATATTTGAATCAGAAGCACATGATGTGATTCTCCTCCATATGAGTACTCCATTTGTGGTTGGGTTGACATAATCTTCTTCACGCACAGTTGTTTTGTATAACTAGTTTATTTTCTCTAAATCCAGACAGGCTGGTTCTATGAGCCTTTCCCCTTATGAAGGGTCTGATGGCAGAATGACTCTGTATTCTCCTAATTCAAATGTCATTTTCCTTGTCTTGAATTTGATTATGGCCTGGTTATCAAACGCCCAATCCAAGACAAGCAATGTTGAATAAGGTGTTGTAACATCTACTATTTATATCACTTCAAAGTCTTCCTTAGTGCACACTCCATTTAGATCTACTGTCACACCTTTTAGCCTTCCAATTCGCAGAACTTTGTGAACTGGTTTGCTAGTTTCAGCTGGATAGGTGATTAGCCTAATGTGATATCTCCCATACATTTCCATGTCTTCTTAGGTAAGATGTTGACCTCAGAGCCTAAGTCTAATATAATTTATCCCATATTGAAATCTCCAATGTCGACATTTAGTTTGAATTCTTTTCTTGTCCTCCTTCTCGTATCGAGGTGATTGACTATTTTTTGTTCTAACTTCCTCTCTTCCTCATTTTTACATATTTCTAATATATTTTGAAAAAAATTAACGAATGATGGGTCCTTCAATAACTTACCACACATTTGCAGAAAATTCTTTATGGTACTTACTTGTGCTATAGGTGGTACTTCGTTGGTGTGATCCATTGATAAGGGCATCTCATACATCGGTACGTTCTGTGTATGTTGCGCATCTGATGAAGATGCAACATCTTATGTGAGGAACTCCTGTCTGGCCTCTTTGAATGTTTCTTTTTCTTTCCTCGCATAAAATTGTTTATGTGATTCAATACTATTCTTCACCCATTGGTGTTGCACTGGCTCATGTATTACTGTGTCAGCTCCTATCTTAGCTTCTCCGCGTGTAATTATGTTGATATTTCTTCCATCATCCATGGATTTTGCAGAAATCCATTGATTATTTTGATTGTTCTGGATCCTTTTTTCTTGAATCTTCCCCAAAAGTGTTGGAAATTCCTTTGTATCATGGTCGACTGTGTGATAGTACATACATGTCGCAGGTGGAAGTGGACATTCCCTTGCATAATGTCCTGGATGTTGGTAGTTGTGGCACACTTCTGGACCTCCGCCTCTTCTAAATCCTTCTCTACCTCATCCTCCACCTCTTTATCCACATCTATCTCCTCATGGTGTGTTGGACTAAGGAACCTTATTATACTACGTGGGGTTATATTGAGGTTGCGTAGTGTTATTGTAACACCCCCAACCATCAACCCACTTGTCGGGAAACGCTACTACGCAAAATAATCCTTATATATATATATACATTTAGATGAATTTAAGTGACTTAACATATTTAAATTAAACAATACAGAGTAAACACAGGATTATTGCCAACATACAGAAGTAATGGAATTAATAGTAATTCATAATTGCAACATAATACATGATAATATTTCCAGCGTCACATACATGCATTTTAATTGAAATTAAATACATGTATATACTTATCTTGAAATGGTAGTAACCCCACCAACCATGTGCAGACCTTCCACGAACCTCCCAGCCTTAGGCCACACTACTCATCACACTCAGCTGTGGGTCACCCCTGAGCTGGGACCAAGCTCCACCGAAGGTAAGGGAATCCTAGACTAGGCCGTGGTTACAGGAAAACTACACAGATATACAAGAAGGATTCTCTCCAGGCGCCTTCTTACGCCCACTACTCACAGACTCTCATTCCCCACATGCCTTTTCCACCTGGGAGTATACAACTTCACAAGCACAGTCCATTGGTGCTTCTTCTCCCTCTTTGGATCTCAACAACAGACCAGATCAGGAGTTCTCAAAGCTCTGTGGCTGGTGCTAGACTCTCTATGGGAGAAAACCACTTCCCAATAGACTCTCTCACCTAGAGAGAGTTGCTCACAGACCTAAAAAACCGCCTCTTCTACCACGGGCCTGACAACCCACTTCTTCAACTAGTTTCAACCCAATTCCCATAAGGTGAGGATAACAACAACAACAAATGGTCAATTCCACTCAGCAAACATAGAAGGCAACGACCCAAAGACAATTCAGGTATGGGCTCGACTCTGCAAGAGCGGGTAGGTTGGGATCACAAATACATAGGTGACACAACTCAATCCATGGGTTTTCCTATGGTTTTGAGGGTGCGAGACAAGGAATCCACACATAGGTCGAACACAGAATCAATGGTTCCAACAGAAGTGTATCGGCCTCTCAATAAAACATGACAGGCTTTGGGTTTCAGAGCTACATGAGGCATTCAAAGATCAGACATAGAGATCCTTCAGTTCAAACATCGGATGACAAAATGGAGGATGAACTCCCATCATGGCTCAATTATTGAGTTAAATTGCATGTTCCTAGGCCAACACATGTCACCCATGAAGCTTCTTGCACTCCATCAAGCATGTGTTCCCTTTTGCACATGTTGGATCTATATGCATTGCCTCTCCCAGGACTTAGGATAAGAAAAACATGTTTGTCCCACAACTTTAGAATAATAATAAAATATTATTCTCAAGGATTTAAGCCCCCTAAGCTTAGCCCCTCTTTTTAACCTTTCAACCCCTTTTCCCTTACCCACCTTGTGGAAGTTTAGTCCCCCATTACTCTTTCTTCATGGTCGGTCTGCATGCAGTGGTGTTTATATATTATATTAATGATCTTCATAATTACATATACAAAATCAGGCTCCTAGCCTTTAACACTTAGGCTCTCCGGCCTAATAAACACATAAGCCCACCATATTATATATACTTGGATCACCAGCCTACAAAACATGATTTACAATTTATAAACATGATTTCAACATGGTTTGGCCTTGGGGATATTACAATCCCCTCCCCTTATTTTTTCACTCTCCTCAGTGCAACTTTTACACAACATCAACAAAATTTTCAAAAATCTTCAAAAAGATGCAGATATTCTACCCGCATAGCATCTTCATGTTCCCAAGTCACGTCCTCAGGACCGTACCAGGTCCACTAGACCTTTACAATCCGTATGGATCGATTCCGGAAATGTTTTTATTTCCGGTACAATATGTGCACACGATGCACTTGTAGGACACCTTCTTGCTCCACCTAAATCACATTCCAATCAATTACATGATTAGCATCAGGTATATATTTCTTAAGAAATGAAACATGAAACACATTATGTACAGTCATGGATGCAGGTAATGCAAGCATATATGCAACTAGCCCAATCCTTTCTAGGATTTCAAATGGCCCACAAAATATGGTTGCCAACTTTGTGCAGTTTTCCAGCTTCATGGAACTTATATTGGCTTTCACTTTCAGGAAAACATGATCACCCACTTTAAACTCTCTATGGGTTCTGTTTTTATCAACATAATGTTTCTCCCTGTCTTGGGTAGCTTTCAAATTCTGCTTAATTTTTAGCATCTACTCTTCCATTTCCTTGAGCATCTTTGGCCCAACTACTGCGCTATCAGTTGGATTATCCCAACTTACTGGTGTATTGGAATTTCTATTGTAAAGTGCTTCAAATTGGCTCATCTTCAACGATGCTTGATACCCATTACTGTAGACGAATTATAGGAAGTGTATGTAGTCTTCCCATTTCAATGGTTTATACATCACATACATCCTTAGCATGTCTTATATTACTCAGTTCACCCTCTTAGTCTATCCATCAGACTCATGGTGATAGGCTGTGATGAAGTTCAGATTCGTTCTGAACCCCCTAAACAACCCCTTCCAAAACTTAGAGGTAAATTCCAGGTCTCATTCAAACACAATTTCCTTGGGAATTCTATGCAATCGTGCCACTTCCTTCATAAAGATGTCGGCAACATCTGTTGCCTTGTGAGTAGTCTTTAACATAATGAAATGGGAAGCTTTCATAAGATTGTCCATTATTACCATGATTGAATCATGTTGTTTTCCTGTGATGAAATCCATTGTCACCACTTGCCACTTTCACTCAGGAATGGGTAAAGGGTGCTTATGCTCAGCTTTAACCTTCTGGAACTCCATACATCTGGCGATGTATTCTGAAATCTCTTTCTTCATACCTAGCCAAAAGTAATGGCTCTTGACTGCTGCCATAGTCTTCTGATATCCAGGGTGCCTTACATAAGGCACATTATGCATTTCATGCAAAATCGTACATTTCAAGTCCTGTACATTAGGTATATAAATTTTGTTCTTGTACAGAAGTGTTCCATCGGTTTCCAATTTATAGTTTTCCACTTTCCGTGGCATCTCACCTTGTTGTAGCTTTGCTACCAGCTCCCTGTACTGCAAATCTATATTTGCAGCTTCATAAATTATGCCTTAAATATTAGTTCGGTACATGCTAATGGCTGTAGCATGTAATTCAAGCACTCTTCCGCTGAGTGCATCAACCACTTTATTTTCCTTTCCTTTGATATTCTTGATATCAAAATCATACTCATAGAGAAACTGTAACCACCTACTTTGTCTAGCATTCAGGGTTGGTTGATCAAACATATACTTCAAACCGTTATGGTCTATCCTTAGTTCAAACCTCCTTTCCATGAGGTAATGCCGCCATTTCTTTAGAGTGTGTACTATGGCTTCCAAATCTAAATCATGAGTTGCATATTTCCTTTCATTCTCTTTCAACTTTTTGGATTCATAACAAATTACGAACCCATTCTGACTGAGGACTGCTCCCAGTCCTTCTTTGCATGCATATGTACACTCTACAAAGTCTTCATTCGAATCTGCAATCCTCAGGATTGGAGCACGGGTTAATAATTGCTTCAATTGCTGGAAGCTTCTCTCACAATCTTTTGTCCACTAAAATTTCTTCTCCTTCCTTAGAAAGGAAGTGATAGGGTGAGCTATCCTTGATAACCCTACGATAAACCTTATGTAATATCCAACTAGACCCATAAAGGATCTGACTTCCATCACTTTCTTTGGCACTGACCATTCTCTGATGGCCTCAATCTTCTCAAGATCTACAACTATCCCATCCTTCAAAATAATATGCCCCAATTAATGGATATGCTCCTGATAAAATGAGCACTTGATCAACTTGGCATACAGTTGGTGCTCTCTTAGCACCTGCAACACCATCCTCAAATGTTGTTCATGTTCTCCCTTCAACTTGGAATACACCAGGATGTCATCCAAAAATACTATGACAAACTTGTCCAGATAGTCCCTGAATACACCATTCATCAGGCACATAAAAACATCGGGTGTGTTCGACTGTCCAAACGACACCACTTTGAACTCATAATGACCATACCTTGTTCTAAAGGCGGTCTTTCTGATGTCTTCATCCTTTATCCTTACTTGGTGATATCCCGACCTCATATATATTTTCAAAAATATCTTCGCATCCTTCAACTAAGCGAAGAGGTCATCAATCCTCGAAAAAGGATACTTTTGCTTTATAGTTACTTTGTTCAATTGTATGAAATCAATACACAATCTCAACATCCCGTCCTTATTCTTCACGAACATGACTGGGGCACCCAAAGGTGACACACTTGGGCATATGTACCCCTTATTTAGAATCTATTCAAGCTGCAATTGCAGTTCTTTCAACTCTGGCATACTCATTCTGTAAGGAGCTTTCGACACTGGAGCTGCTCCAAGCATCAAGTTTACAAAGAAGTCAATATGTTTTTTCAGAGGTAGTCCGGGTACCTCCTGAAATACATCTTCAAACTCTTTTAGTACCACATGATCTCCAATACTTGACACCTTATCCTTAGGTGTTTCCTCCACATGGGTTGCAAATAATTGACAACCTTTCCTGTAGAACTTCTTCAGCTGCATTGCTAAGATTTCTCTGATAGCAATAGTTCTGGGAATTCCTTGGACTGTTCTCTTATTCCCCTCCTCATCCAGGTAGGCTAATTCCTTGTTACAAAAATCCAAGATGGCATGGTTTTGGTCCAACCATCCCATCCCAATTAGACAATCATAAGAACCTAAAGGAAGAATGTTCAATTCAGATTTTGTGCTGAGTCCATTCATGTCCACTGGACATGACTTAACTAACTTAGTGACTCTTCTCTTGGTTCCTGTACCCAGCTACACTAACCAATACTTTTCATGTTTGCTTCTCAAAAAATGAAAACTTTCCACCACTCTAGGATCTATATAACTATGGCTAGCCCCTGAATCAATTAAAATAGTAAATGGTTGGTTGTTAATCATACCTTCCACTTCAATCATGTGCGATTGAAATTTATATTGCTTGTTGTCCAGGGCTGCATAGATCCTTAGCATTCTACTACCCAAGTCCTCCACTATTTCATCTTGCTAAACATTATGAATAGCTCTCACTTTGCCATTTTTGTGGGGACAATCTCTGTACTTATGGTTTCCCCGACAACCCCAACACTGAATGGGCATCTGCCTTGGCCTTTGTTCCCCTATGTCAACCATTCTCAGCTCTCTAAATGATGGATTTCCTTGAGGAATGTTTCTAAAAAAGGGTGGCTTAGTTCCCTTCTTCCTATGATCCATTTGGAATTTCTTCTTGTCATCCCAAGCCTTTCGAAAAGTAGGCTTTTCTCCTTGTTGTTCATATAAGCATTTCTCTCTTCAGAACAAGGATGATTCAGTAAGATATGAATCATAACAAGGATAAATGGAACAAGCTTTTGTACCCAATGGAAGGTGGTAGTCCACTTAGATACCTTTGAATCTTGACATTATCATCTTTGATGAATGGAACATACTTCAGTAATTCCAAAAATCTTCGTTCGTATTCATCAATGGTCGTTCTACCCAGCTTGAGTTCAAATAACTCTTTCATATTTCTATCATAATATCTTTAGTCAAGTATTTCTTCTCAAAATACCTATTGAATTCTTTCCAAGTGATATCTTTCTCTCTAATGTGCTGCACCTGCACAAGTTGATCCCACCACATGGATGCTTTTCCTTTCAGTTGATCCATTGCAATTCTTCCTTCTACATGAGACGAATAATTCTGCAGTTGGAAATATTTCCTCATGCCAAGCAACCATGTATCAACATCTTCCTCCTTCTTATGTTCTCCATCAAATGTAGGAGGTTTAATCTTATTCATTTCTCCTTTCAGTTCATCCACTCCAGACCTCCTATGATTTCTGGTAAGACATGGGCTTGAACTACTGCATGCTTCCTTATTGGAATGATTTGGGGAGTGGCCTCGATGTCTTCTAACACACCTTGATCTTATTTTCTTCTCAAGGGTCCTATGACTCCCTGTTTTTATTGAGTCACTCCCTGTTTCCAATTTCTTTTCGATTCTTTCCAAACTCTTTAACAACTTTACATTGAATTCACCTTGTTTTTCCTGAGCTTTCCTGAGCTTTCTGTTATCTTCTCGGTGAGTTTGGGCATATTTCTACAATATTTCAATGATTTTCATCATGTTTACCTCCTTATCTATCTCTTCTCCATGCCCATTGGAGTTCGACCCTTCAACTCCCAAATGAACATCCATTCCTTTTGCTTCATTATGTAAACCGGAAGTAGTCCGTGCCTCTTCCATTTCTTTTTCACTTTCTATTCGGTAATGGAACCTGTTGAACTTATGCATCACAATGTGCAGACAACCATAATTTGTCAGGACATTATTCCTTAAAATTCCCATAATATTAAAAAACCAACACGATTTAAGAAAAACATTTAGTTTTCATGAATTTTTCGAGCTCTGCTTGGCTCTGTAACAATTTTAGGCCTTATCCCTTTTCTCTTAGCCTCAACCCTTGCAACCATGGGCTGTGACCAAATGCTAGACCAATAAGTGCTTAATCAGGACTTTATGATTTTGGGGTTTTGTGTGTCAGAAGCCTTCATGTTTACTTCCTTCCAATCTCACAACTTCTAAACTTCCAACTCTTCTATCCTCTAGGCCCACAACACAACTGTCACCCACCATAGTGGTGACATGTGGTGCACTTAGGAAGCTCCACATCACCCCAGGCGATGTCATCCTTCCCTACTGCATCAACCTTTTTCTTCAGAACCCACTGGCATGTGCCACACATCCCATGTGTCCACGTCCATCCAAGTGGTGTCAACATGACCCACTACTTCGACCCTTCAGGACTTCATAATTTCGGGCTTTGGGAGTTTGTGCGTCAGCACATCCCACTTCTCCCAACAGCCGAACTACTGAAATTACAATCTCTTCTTCTGCTTGATCCAACAGTCAAGCTATTTTTCCCAGATCTATAGTATATATCTCCTCGGGACTTTGAAGTTTCAGGTTTAAGAGATTTGTGCCTCAACACACCCCGCTTCTCCTGATTGTCGAACTCTGAAAGGCTTCCAGGATAACCTTCCTGCACCTTCTCCGGATCTAATGGTCGTAAAGGTTTTCCCTATCCTTCCGAATAGATCCTATGGCTCCAACACCCCAAGTGTTGAGCACTCTCTCTCTATGGTCAAATATCATGTCGACTGTTGTTTTATTCTACCGCTACTCCTCCTGAGCTTTGTAACACGACCAAGTAACCCCTTGGCACTCAGAAACATTCTAAGGTTCAAAATTGGTTCCATCCAAACACCATTTCCTCTCGAAATCTTGGGTCCAAAGACCACTTATCCGGCCCATCCAGGTTCAGTGTGAAAACTATGGCTCTGATACCATGTTGTAATGCCCCCGACCACCAACCCACTTGTCGGGCAATGCTAGTACAAAAAATAATCCTTATATATATATATATATATAATTTTAGATGAATTTAAATGACTTAACATATTTAAATTAAACTAGACAGAGTAAACACGAGATTACTGCTAACATACAAAAGTAATGTAATTAAAAATAATTCATAATTGCAACATAATACATGATAATATTGCAAGTGTCACAGACATGCATTTTAATTGAAATTAAACACATGTATATACTTATCTTGAAACGATAGTAACTCCACCAACCACGTGCAAACCTTCCATGAACCTCCCAGCCTTAGACGACACTACTCATCACACTCAGTAGTGGGTCACCCCCGAGCTATGTCCAAGATCCACCCAAGGCAAGGGAATCCTAGACTAGGTTGAGGTTACATGAAAATTTCACAGAGCTACCAGAAGGATTATCTCCAGGAGCCTTCTTACACCCACTACTCATAGACTCTCATTCCCCACATGCCTATTCCAACTGAGAGTATACACCTTCACAAGAATAGTCCATCGGTGCTTCACCTCCCTCTCTGGGTCTCAGCAATAGGCCGGATCAGAAATTCTCAGAGCTCCGTGGCTGGTGATGGACTTTCTCTGGGAGAAAACCACTTCCCAGTAGACTCTCTCACTTAGAGAGAGTTTCTTGCATGCCTGAAAACCTGCCTCTTCTACCATAGGCTTGACAACCCACTTCTTCAACCAGTTTCAGCCCAATTCCCGTAAGGTGAGGATAACAACAAATAGTCAATTCCACTCAAGAAACACAGAAGGTAGAAACCCAAAGACAATTCAGGTACGGGTGCGACTCTATAAGAGCAGGTAGGTTGGGCTCACAAAACACACAGGTGGCATGGATCAATCCATGTGTTTTCCTCTGGTTTTTAGGGTGTGAGACAAGGAATCCACATAGAGGTCGAACACTGACTCAACGGTTCCAAAAGAAGTGTATCAAACTCTCAAGAAAACATCACAGGCTTCAGATTTCAAAGCTACGTGAGGCATGTAGAGATTAGACGCAAATATCCCTCAGCTCAGACAACAGACGACAGAATGGAGGACAAACCCCCATCATGGATCAATTATTGAGTTAAATTGCATGGGCCTCAACTGACACATGTCTCCCATGAAGTGGCATGCACTCCATCAAGCATGTGTTCCCTTTTCCACACGTTGGATCTGTATGCATTGCCTCTCCCAGGGCTTAGGATAAAAAAAAAATGTTTTTCCCATAAATTTATGTTATAACCCTAAATTGCACCAGACATGCATACCTAGCACCATACCATATAACTTGTTATATTTTCCAAGCCATCACTTAGTAACCTCTTCAAAAAACTATTTCTTTGAAGGTGTACACGCCCTGCACCACTACTGCCTACATACACACGCCTGGTGACCCACTACAACCCGCATACACCCACACAGTATCACGAAAAGTGGAAAATTTCATAGGATACTGGTTTCCAGGACATTACTTAACCATTTGACTACCCATTTCTAGTCATCCCAACTGTTACTATCCCTTTTTGCCTATAAAAGAAGGGGTTGGGGTCCCATTGCAAAGAGAAGAACGAGAGCAAAGAAACTATGCCCATTTTATCAATCCCCCTTTGCCCCAATTGCAAAGCCCTTACCAGTTCCCTAAGAGAAGACTGAAGAGGAGAAGGAGATGTGGAAGCCGTTGGTGCATGGTGAAGAGGATCCCAGGACCAAGTTCGAGGAGCAGTGTCAGTCTCATGTTGTAAGTGACTTTTTGTGAGATTAATATAAATAAGTACTTTTTCCATACCACCAAATGACGTATTAAACTTCTATGAGTTGTTTACATTTCTTGTTTATGATGTCTAACCCACTAATCCATATGTAGAATGCATGCTTGTAGTTTCTTGTTTGTCTTTTGATGAATGCAGGTCAGCCTTGGGAGGAAATTTGCAGTCAGGAAAGAACCAAGTGAAAAGGGATTGACACCAGACCTGGAGTTTAAGGTAGGCCTACCAGATCCCTCTCTCTTGTCTTTTATGTATGATTGTGGGGTAATGTTGGGATAGTGATTAAAAGTAGTATACTTTAGACAATTTGCTCTGCCTACACTTTAGACCCTTGGTGTAGTCCGTAGAGGTTTTTTCCCGCTATAGAAGAATTGGCGACCATACTGGGGATGACTCTAGGGTCCTTGGGGATATTTATTTTGGGTGCTTTGAATCAGTTTATTTACTGTTTTCTGAGTTTCTGTGAGCTTCTGTGTCTTTAAGGGATGTTGGTTTTCCATACCAGTACTCCCTGCCTATGTTGGACGTTTTTTTTTTTTTTTTTTAGCAGTTACAGAGGTGTACGTGGACTATAATGGGCCTGCATGCGTGCATACGCGCCCTGCCCTTGGACATCCCGCATACATACGATGGTTGTTGAAGTGTCAGTAGTGTGCCTTTTGAGAAAACTTTTGTAAAAAGAAGAGATAGTCATCCTCTTCCCTGTCAGGAGTCCCACTCCTCAGGGGTTTTCTTGATCTAGTACAGGTCTCTGTTATAGTAGTTTGTAGCTTAGGTATGACTTTAGTTTAGCTTTCTTTTGACCAAATATTTCTTGTGTTTTCTTTAAATAGAGTTTTTAGACAAGTTGGTGAGTCTACTTTGATCTGCCTGCTTGGTATTGTTAATGACTCCCTGTGATCTGCGATTGGGCTAGAATCCATTTCTTGGTCCCGTCCTGTCGTAAAATTTTCCTTTTTTTCTTTGGAAGAAAAGAAAAGAATTCATTTTCAAATTTCTTGTTTTGAAGGATAAAACAATAAAAAAATCTTTCATTTCTTTGTTTGGTAAAGTAGTTTAGGTTGAGTTGCTTCATTTACCAAGGAAAAAGAAAGTTTTATTAAGTTCTTCACTTGAATGCTTAAATACATGAAGTAGCTCGTAGTCGAGCGAAATCTTGTTTTGAGTTTTTCTTTTCAAAGATCTCATAAAAGTAGTTACGAAAAGTTTGGTGAAAGAGTTTAAATTGGAAAATCTTTATTTGTAAAGAAATAAGTACTTTTGTTTCCAGTATCATCTTATTCTTTTCTTTTTCATCTCTTAAAGAACATCATCGGTTTCACTTTCGTTCCTTTTGACTTAATACATCCACTAAAATTAACACCTAATTAAAAGTTATTAGACTTTGTGTTTGAAGGGTTCATCAATTTAGTCTAGGCTAGAGCCTTGATTTAGGATTGGAGAGGAAACTCTTCAAGGCTACAAAAACAAACATACGAGTTTGAGCTAGGGAGTGTTTGAAAGTCTAGTAACCGTGAAAGTTATTCGGGACCCCCCTCTAACACAGGGGATAAACATGAGGTCGCCTGCGGAAAGGTAGCGGAGATAACCCCTCCAAATTAGGACCAAGTTTAGTGGGGAACGCATATAGAGGGCTTGTCTCAAGATTCTGTTGATTGCATTTTTCATGAAGATTCATTGGCCTTGAATCCATTCGAGGTCCTCAGTCGTCTTCCATAACACTTTATTTCGATACCCTTGATAGGTTTCGGGCTTGATACCCTGATCATTGCGGTCCATCCGATTGTCAACTGTATTTGCCTGGTGACTGTTTGCGCGCTGGAAACCTAGTTTCCTTTATCTTAGTGACTTACACAGGTGACTATGGGGGTATACCGCGGTACCTACGGCATACATCAGGCCATGCTTTGCAGAGTATAACCGGAGGGTGCTTCCGTATTCGAGTTGCACTTGCACTGGTAAGTTTCTCTAGTGTTGGTTGTTGTAACTGTTCTTCCAACTAGCTAGTGATCTTCTTGTCTTACCTCATAGAAAATTTTTGTAGTGTGTGCTAGTTTTTTAAACTATTATAGAAAGACCTAGAATGTCTTTGATATTCTCACATAGTGGAGGATCAGGAGCTCCGTCGGTCGTGAAGGCTTTTGGGCCTGCTGCCATTTGATCTCAAGCCACCCTTGCCACCGCTAAGGCGAAAACTAGACCAGCAAGGGTCTTTTGAACGATTGGGTTACAGGAAACTATGCCCTACTCATATCCAAGAGGATAACATTTGATTCTGGAGGAACCAATCATTTCTGACCTCAGAGTACAATCTTTTGGTCCGTATAAACCTCCAATCACCGATCTATCGACGCCCATCGTTGTACAGGTTCAACCTTACGAGCGTCAGGTAGTGTCACAAGCAGCGATGGAAAAACATGATGCTACTTCTTCAGGGAATACTCATATTTCCTCTACGGTTGTCACTATAGGGGGTGTTCCACCTCCTAATCAACCATATCCGGTCTGGGCCACTATGGTCTCGACTACCTCTACCTTAGGCAATGGTATGATTCCGTCTATGGTGACGATCACTACTCCTTTCACCTAGAGTGCGACAGACCCTCCGTTCTCATACGAGATGCCTGGCTTGATTACGAGCACTGTACTTTCCTACTCCACTCTACAGATTTTAGGTCTTGGGGCAGGGAGCTCCAACGCTCCTCTACAAGGATCTATGGGGGGCACTTCAGCTCCCTATAATTCTTTCCCTTATGGAGGGGGTCATATAAATCCTTCTTCCCCTTCGCTCATTAGAGCTCACCAGCATTCCGCCGAGCCGAATGTAAATTACAATTCGCTTGGAGAAGGGAGTTAAGGAATACCTTCTTATAACATTCTGGTAGGTTCGACACCATTCTCTTTGTTCTACATGTTTAGTAACAATTCTTTATCGTCAGTTGTCATCTCGGCTAGGGGAAATCCCGGTTATGGAAAACAAAATCTTATGTAGGGTACTATTCCTGCATAGGGGGAAAACTTAGGAGTTCCTTCCTCACAGGGACCTTGGAATCCATGGCAAGGATCAGTTCCCTTGCCAGGGATGCTGACCAGGAGTAACCTCTTCCATAGCTAATGGAACCCCGGGCAAGGCTCAACACCTATGCCCATCGGATTGGCAGGGGGCAACCCTTCCCAAAATCCTTGGAGTGTGACACAAGACCAACCCTTTACATCCTATTATAGGATTGAACCAATGGCATCTCAACAAGCGCAAAATCCATATGCTGGTCATGGCCATGGTTATTACCAGAACCCTAGCCAACAACCTAAATTTTCCTGGCAACCTGGTGCCAACCAAACTCTAGGATCCTCTATCCTTGATTACAATCAACAACCCAAATTACCATTTATGGAAACTCCGCATTTGCCAGACTTGACAAGGTTATTAAACAACCCCATATGCCATGATCCACATTGGCCCCCTATGCCAACCAAGTTGCCTTAGGACATCCCAAAGTTCAAGGCCAAGCCTAATGAAGATCCATGCGATCATGTGACTACCTTCCATTTATGGTGCTTTTCCAATGCTTTGAAAGATGACTCCATCCAATTGCATTTGTTTCAACGCACTCTCATTGGGAGTGCAGTGAAATGGTACATCGAGCTCGACTTCTCAAGATACTCTTCCTTCGACGAGTTGGCAATGGATTTCTTAAACCATTTCCAATTACCTGTGAGATATGATGTCGACACCAAATTACTAGCCATCTTTGAGAAGACAAAAGCAGACCATATCTCATATCACATCTGATAATGGAGACACCAAAAGAGTTTGATAAAAGTGCTAGTCCCACCAACATTTTTTCTTGAGTGGTTCCTTAAGTCTTTGGTACCCCAATTATCTAAAGATGTTGCAACCTCGAGGGTATTTTCAGAGGAAGAAGAGATAATGAGAGCCCAACAAATAGAACTAATTTACTCTCAGTCTGTTTTACTTTATGAAGTTTTACCAGATGCACCACGGTCAATACTTGACAAGACCAGACAGAGATCTGGACCACATGCCAATGGTATTGTAGGTTCAACGCAAACGAAGCCCACTGATCATTTGTTGAATCAATTGCAACAATTGTCAATACAATAGACAACCAAAAACCGGACTATTAGTTTGACTTCTCCCCCTACTCAAACGTCATATGTACATAGTGTGAAATCGACAAAAATGAAGGCCACCCAGCAGCCTGACATAAAGAAGAAACAACGAAAGAAGGGTAAGGGGGATAAGAAATCTAGCAATAATTTTGGCGAAGGAAACACTGAAAATAAGAAGTCGAAGTATCCCTGTAATCTTTGCAAGGAAGACCATACGACTCACCAGTTCCCTCAGCTTACGGAGGCCCAGAAGTTATTGGCATAGCAGCACCCTGCCGTGTTAACGAATCCATTTCCACATGGGAAAAATTTAGCTCAAGCCTCTTCAAGCACGGAAAGGGTCGGTCAGGGACCCCCTCTGTCTTCGAGTAATCCTTCATCCATGAATGTGTACATGATGAAAGGTAGCGTTGACATAATGAATAGGACACACAACTATGGAATGCCAAACACCTCTAAGAAGGGTAAAGAAGCTGAAAATCCATCTCTTCCTCTCCAGATTGAGAAGTCATTGGGAGAAACAATGACATGCACATGCATCCCCAAAGGTGCATTCAAGAAATATACTCACAACCCAAACACAAGGGCCACCCAGAACTACTCTGTGGTGGATGATTTGTCACAAACCCCTTGTGCAATGTTAGCTTTGGAAGTCCTCCAGAGCTGCCCTTCCCAGAGAAAGGCTCTATTAGCTACCTTAGGATATGATGAGACTTGTAATATAAGAATGATCATTCTTGATACGACCAACTTAAAACCTTGTCTTCCTTACCACGTATCATTTCAGATAGTAGTGGCTTACACCAAGAAAACTTTTACTTGGAACATTTTCCACATAGTGGTGGATGAGGGAACCTCGACATGCATGATGTCTTTCACGTTTTGAAAGGCCATTGGCCAACCCATTTTATCTCTGTCACCTACTCATGCTTCTTTCGATGGTCATTCGTTATGACCATATGGAATCATCCCCTCTTTTCCCATGCAGTTAGGAGGGAAGACCATGTGCGTCGAAGTTGAAGTGGTCGATGCGTCTCTCAACTACAATCTCTTGTTAGGAAGGAATTGGACCTATGCTATGCAAGCTATGTTTACAACATTTTTTCAGGTCTTTTTGTTTCCACATGAAGGTCAGATCGTGACCATTGATCAATTATCCTTCTCCCATCCTAACCCTTCATCGGGGGTATCCATGGTCCCGATGATTGATAACCCTTAGCTTGACATCATCAATGTAGGGGTTGTTTTGTGCCCACCTTTGATGGGTACTTTCGATTACCTACTTCTAACCAGAAATGTCCATTACATGTCGATTGTCCCCGACCAGCCCAGGGCTGAAATATTTCAAATATCGTCGTTTCGCATGACTTACTTTAACGATCCATGGAATCTTCCTTCCCCATCAGTCACAATGGAAGGGACAGGCCACCATGGCATGGCCATGCCTTTTTCTACGACAGAAGTTGCATACTCTACAGTCCAACAATCTTCCACCGACCCCGATCTGACTCCCAAACATAAGTTAGATCTAGTTTTCGAGCCTATATGGGCTGAAAGTTCCCTCACCGATATTGATTCTTTAGACTTAGTCTTTCCATCATATGAGGCGATTATTGAGGCAATGAATAGTCCGGACAGACCTTGGGATGATCTCCATCATAGATATTATTTCCTCTTAGAGTTAAGAAGAATTGAAGCAGGCAAATTCACTATGACTATGACTAGAGATAAGGCTTGTCCTATCAATCCTTTGGCTACGCATGCTATTTATGCTGAAGGAAATATGGAAACCATTACTCAAAATATACCTATCGATATCTCCAGAACCCCTGGCATCTTGGAGAATATCTTTGTTGGAGTGGATTTCTCCCCTGAGGAGATTCAAATCTACACAAATTTATTTAAATAATTCCGCACCATGTTTGCTTGGTCTTACGAGGAAATGCCAGGCATAGATCCAAGAATCGTCGAACATGAAATAAAATATATCCTGATGCTAAGTTGGTTTGGCAGAAGCTTCATCCAGTCAATCCTAGGAAAGCAAGATCCATTAAGGTTGAAGTAGAGAAAATACTCCAAGCTGGTTTCATCTACCCTGTCAAATTGACTCAATGGGTGTCAAATCCCGTTCCAGTCAACAAAAAATAGGGTACGATTCACGTATGTGTGAAATTCCATGATTTGAACAAGGTCTGTCCAAAACACAATTTCCCCACGCCATTTATTGACCAGATAGTCGATGAATGCGCAGGTTGTGAAGCCTTTTCTTTCATGGATGGTTTTTCAGGATACAATCAGATACAAATCAAGCCCAAAGACCAACAAAAAACCGCTTTTGTTTGTCTGTGGCATACATTCACTTATCGGAAGATGCCTTTTGGTATGAAAAATGATGGAGCTACGTTTTAGCAGGCCATGTATTTTTCTTTCCATGACCTCAAACACATAGTCTAGGCTTATCTCGATGATTTGGCATCATGATATTGCAAGAGATCTGATCATCCTTCACACCTCCGACTTATCTTTGAGCGATGTTGCTACTACCGGATCTGCTTGAATCCAAACAAATGCAGTTTTTGCATCACATCGGGTCGTCTACTTGGTTTCATAGTTTTGAAAAAAGGGATCATGGTCAATCCTCTAAAGGTTGAGGCAATAGTTCATTTTCCTCCCCCATGCACAATCCCTCATCTTCAAAGTTTATAGGGAAAAACAATCTTCTTACGACATTTCATCGCGAACTATGCTGAGATCACAAATGGTTTCATGCGTTTATTGAAGAAGGACTTTCCTTTCCATTGGGGCGAAGCCACTCAGTGCTCCTTTGAAGCATTGAAACGTGCCCTTATGTCTACCCCTCTTATTTGGCCACCCAATTATAATAAATATTTTTTATTATGCTTGGTCGTTGCAGAGTCGACCATCGGTATGGTCTTGGATCAGTAGGATGATGGCTTGGTTGGACCGGAACTCAATTATTCCCACATTGAAAAACTTGCGCTGGCAGCAGTTGATGCTGTCCAACGGTTCCGTCATTACATCTTGTTTCACAAGAACACCATCATTGCCATTGTGAATTTGTTTCGATACATGTTGACATGAAGTATAATTGGCAGAAATATCAGTAGATGGATAGTTATCCTCCAGGAATTCGACTTGGATTTTGTTTCAACGAATTCCAAGAAGTCGTTGGTCTTTGTGGAACTCATCTCAGAACTTCCAGTCAAATCAAGAGATGTTATCCTTAAGGAGTCTCCTATCAAAGGAGAGATGTTTTTGATCACATCTTTGGACCCCTGGTACAGAGATATACTATTCTATCTCTAGAATTTGAAGTGCCCTACCTCTGCTTCTCGTGATGAGTGTCACCATATATGCCATCAGGCCAAAAACTATCTCATACTCAAGGACACTCTGTATTGTCGAGGTGTAGATTGCATCCTTCGCCGGTGTCTCACCCATGAAGAAGAAAAAATCATGCTTAACGATTGCCACACTAGAGCATGTGGCGGTCATTTGTTTGGGTTGGAAACAACCCAAAAGTTTCTACGAACCAGTTACTTTAGGCTGAAATTAATCAAAGATTGTGTTGAATTGGTCAAGAAGTGCAACCCGTGTCAGATCTTCTCTCGGAAGATGAGGGCACACCCTGCTCCCATGTTTCCTGTCATCACAATTGGTCCCTCCACCAAGTGGGGGATTGATTACACTACATGCAACCCTCCTTCCGAAAGGGGGCATCATTATATCATCATAGCAGTAGACTACTTCACGAAGTGGGTCGAAGCTATGCCAACGTTTAAATATGATGGAAAGATTGCAACTCTCTTTTTGTTTAACCAAATAGTAGCAAGGTCTGACATCCCGAGAGTGATTGTCACTGACCATGGCAATCAATTTCAGAAAAAAATGATGTCTGAGTTAACATCAAATCTTAGGTTGAGACAAGAACATTCATCACCCTACTACCCATAAATGAATGGTCAGGTGGAAGCGGTGAATAAATCCCTTAAGAATATCTTACAACGAACGATCGATTCGGCCAGGTCAAATTGGCATTTGATGTTGTATTCAACATTATGGGCCTACTGAACGTCTATTAAGACTGCAACTAGTTTCTCACCTTTTCAACTCGTTTACAGGCTGGAAGCATTCTTTCCTATAGAGTGCCAGATCCCCTCTCTAAATTTGGTAATACAGTTATTTCCAGACATTTCACCGCTTGAAGAGCATTTATTATATCTTGAGTAGCTTGATGAGTAGCATTGGGATGCAGCCTTGGCTAATGAGGCTCACAAACAAAAAGTCAAGTGTCAGTATGATCAGTCCGTCCATCCTCAGATTTTCTCTGAAGGCGACCTTGTCCTAGTCTATGACCAAGATAAGGACCCCCTGGGGGCAGGCAAGTTCAAACCCATGTGGTTCAGACCTTTCATCATGAAGGAGGTTTTAAAGAAGGGTACTTATCGTCTAGTGTAATTTGAGGGAAATTCTTTGGAGGAGCCCAGAAATGGGCTCTACTTCAAGAAGTATTACTCATAGGTGGGTCACCTTGGGTGACTTCTTGTAACATATGTATAGTCTTGTACATTCTATTTTTAGTTTTCGTTTTTTTGTTTTATGGACCTGTCGTTTCTGATGTCATATTTTTCACTATGGCATATTTCAAGTGAATCAGAGGTATTCGTAGGGTTCTTGGACGATGCTAGCCGACACACTGGGAGGCTTGCTTCCACAGCTTGGGTGATTTTCACACCTCAGGGCCAATTGCTATCTTCAAGAGGTATTTGTTTAGGTGATGCCACAAACAATGTCACTGAATACAACACAGTCTTAGAGTTTCTTCATGACGTTTTGTCGCATGGTATCTCTTACCTCCGAGTCTACTTAGATGCTCAGTTGGTTGTGTCTCAGTTAAATGGCGTTTACCATGTTTACAATCCTACACTACACCGACGGATACTAAGGGTACGTCTCTTAGAATAAAGTTTTGATTACATTACATGTATCCATGTTCCTAGGAGATTGAATCAAATCACAAATACTCTAGATAACCATGTATTATATTGGCATATTGCACACATGTAAGAAAAAACACACACACACACATGTAAATACATTTGTAAAATAAATGTAATCCACAAGACATAAAAAGATGAAAAATATCCATATATATATACAAAATATCATAGTACATGGATGGGCACAAGTGCCTCAAAAATATGTCCAGTCAGAGTCACGGGGCTTATGGCCTCAAAAATATACAAAAGGTGCTCTCCATACGTAATTAGTCTAGCCTAGCTAAGGGCAGGGCCTGTTGGACCTACCGTTGTGAACAACAATGTTCGCCAAACGTCGAAAGAGCTAGACCCAGATCCATGGCACCCCAACTACGTGAGGTTGCATCGACAGTGGGAGATCCTCGATATCCTCCATAAGGACTGTATGAGTGAGCACGGTAAGGTTCCACTCTACTAGTCTCAATACTGTCTCAGCCTCTCCAGCTGGATCCCCCCCTGCAGTTGTTGCTGGTCCTGCCTCTGGTCGAGGATGTCACCTAGTCCTCGAAAAGTCTGTTGGACACACTAGTCCCACATCTGTACATAACATATACGTAAGTGTCAGATACTCTGGTATACAAAAAAAAATGATATATATAAAAAGACATAAAAATTAAATAACTTTGAAAAGAAAACTTACCCATCTCTCCTCGCTCCGCTCCGGGAGATATTGACATGTCAGGATCTCTAGAAAAATTGATCCCGACATAGGGGTAGTCCTCTATTGCCAAAATATACCATGACCACCAGTAAAAAAACTTGTCATCAAAGGCCTCGATGGTCCTCCCTCCCCCTTGTCACGGAAACAGAGCCGCCCATCTACATAGTGCTGGGAGAGAGGCCTTGTGCCCTCATATAGTCTCTCAAGGACTCAGACTGGGCACCCTCTCAAAGAAAAAGGAGCACAAAATGGTCCCAAACCTGAAGTTTCAGTGCTCCCATATCCGACACTGTGTCAACTATCTCTTCATGCAATCCATCATGGTGGTACTCCAGTCGAAAATCCGTGCATTCAAGCATTGTACCACACAATGCATGTGCGCCCGGGAAGCCTGATGTAAAGCTGTGGATCCAGTGATCCGCCCAATAAGTAGAAATAACACTTTGAGTGATAGGTTGTTGATCTTATGTATAGGAACCTGAGAACCTACTTTCTCAGTACCAGCCTCGCAATGGAGTCCAATCAACTCCTCAATGTTGTGAGGCCCAAGGGGAAAAGTGCAGAATTTGACTAGATCCCCTCTCCTCGAGAGACCAGTAAGGAAGTAAATGTGCTCATTAGTTGGAGTCAATGACTACCCCTTGAGCATGAATGCCTCTACGTCGAGATGCCAATAATCTATCAATGCATTTAGCAACCTTGGTTGTGCCCTTATAAACAAACACTGGAAGAACTTTAGCAACCCGCATTGTGACAAAACAAGGATAGCAATATCGTCCTTGGAGACAAAAAAATCAATGTCCTCATGCTCCCTCTCTCTCCAATGGACATACATCCTGCAAAAGTAAATGAATGGAGAGTTAATTCTTGCATTTCCATTTTTTTTCCACTTATTTGAGGGTGTACGCAGACTGTCTTAGGGATAGTCGCATGTGCATGTGGGCAATTTAACTTCTTCCTATGTGTACACATGGGCTGTGCTTGGACAACTCATGTACATGCAGGGCCGACCTCTTTAAAGGTCACTGCCCCCCACAAAAAACAAAAACAAATACAAAATTGAGGAATGGGAATGCAAGCGGGGTTAATGTATACGTACTTGGTCCAAATGGAAGTTCGTTTCGTTCATTGAAGCTCCCAGAATCAACTATTTCGGCAAAGGGGTGTTTTTTGACTTTTGGTCAATTCTCAATTTACAATGGTGATAATGAGCTGTCGGCTTTCTATTTATAGACTTTTTTGGCCCCTTTTTGTCATTTTTTGGACCCTTTTGCCATTTTTTCTAGCTTGAAAATCGTTTACTATGGTTCTTGAGTTTCTCAGGGGATGTTACAATAAGTGTTATTTTGGGTATTGAGAAGTTTTTTAAGAGATGGATCATTTTTAAAGGTCTTTTGGTAAAAAGTCATTTTTTCAACTTTGTACATGTATGATAGGATGCCACCTCCACTCGTTGCACCTTGTTCTCTTTTTCTCTTTGCCATAGGATCGATCCCATAGAATTGTGACACAGAACCCTCACTCCTACTCTAAAAATGTCATAATTTAGTGGTAGATCCTACCTTCACATGGATTCCCTAGGTAGATCGTGGTTGCATTTTGGTGTCCATGTCGTCAGTAATGACTATAGGCTCAAGAGTCCTTATTAGTTTTTCCTGATTACGAGTTTGAGCCTCATTTGAATGATTCATCATCACTTTTGACCTCATCCTTGGGACTCCCAAAACACAACGGGCCTTCTTTTAAGCACTTTTCAGACCCTCTAAACATGAAAAGATTGTCGAGCGATCTTGTTTCCCTTCATGCTCGCTAAACTAAAATTTGAAGGAACGTCTTTCCGACGGTTGTTTACCACTTTTTCGATCCAGATGGTCAAAAGTATGAACAAAGGTATACTCTAGGATCTTCAGTTCTCTAGAAGAGTATTCTCAGGTATAGATTTAACTCTTTTTTGGGCCCGAGGGACTAAACTTACGAAAAAGGAACCCCCCAATGGAGTCCATAGTTAAGCTCTTTTTAGGCTCCCTAAAATTGAAAAGATGGCCGAGTGACCTCGTTTCTTCACACTTGTTAAATTGGTCCAGAAGAACATCCCTTACAAATTCCATAATTAAGCTCTTTTCAGACTCCTTAAAAATGAAAAGATCGTCGAGTGATATTGTCTTTGTCACACTTGTTAAAATGATTTTTAATAGACGTCTGCTCGGTGCTAGTTTACCCCTTTTTCGATCCAACTAGACTACTTTCAAAAAAGGTACCCCAATGGAGTCTCCTTTTACGTTTTTTTCAAACTCCCTAAAAATGAAAAACCGTCGAGCTTACCTTCTCTGGGCTCATTAAAATTACATCGAAGGACATTATCATTGTGTCTTATTAGTCGCATTTTCATTCCAGTGTATTTGGCCTAATGTCGGCTCCATGTTTCTCTCAACTGAACCATCTAAAGAATTCCTTATATGCAAGCCTTGAAGTACTTTTCCTCCGCATCTTGACACCTTGACCCATGGAATATTTTTCCTGAGTGTCCTTTTCCTGCATATGCCCCCTTGCTCTGAGCATCAATGTGTTCCTTGTGCTTGGAACTAGTATGTCTGTGACACTCGATCGTCCTTTGTAACGTAGCATTCTTTATTCTTTTTCAAACTTGCCAACATTATTGAAAAAGACAAAAACAATCAAATATACCCCAAAAAGAGGAAGGGGAAATTATTTTATTTTTGTTGACAACACAATGAGTCTCCCTTGGACAAAGCACATCCTTCCATTTGTTCGTCAAGCTCTAGGATTCAATATGACCTGAGGAAGTTGTTCTCACCACATAGATTTGTGTCCTCCTCCGTTTGGTTACCCTTCTAAATATTTGGAGAGTTCGCATTGCCTCCTGCATCATGAACTTGTGTCAATGCCATGATCCCTAAGTCTCATCTTTTATCATGCTTTTGTCCAAGGGAATTCTTACTAAACTTGAGTCGACCCTTCTGCAGTTTGTCTCTTTATCCTCATGCCCAGCCACACCGAAACACCAATCAAGTTCTTGCCCAAAATCAATGAAGTTCTATGCCTGATCATCAAGATCCTCTTGTCTGTTCCCGACGAGCCGTCAAAGACCTCTGGGTAGTGAATTCATACACTCATATTACACTCCTACTTGAGTTTTGAATATTTTGAAGTTGTTTCTCAAGCTTTGAAGACCTCATATCCAGCCATCGGGCATCATTGGATTTTGGAAGATGGATACTATACATGTATATCTTTTGATTTTTGTGGTGTAGATCTGTTGTGTACTGCTCACGAATGCACTTTATATAGTTATATGACATGGATATGCAGTGTATTTGATTGGCATCCATGATTTTATTTCATCCCGACCATGGGTAAGCCCGCCTCGGTGAGACAAATTTTTATATTTGTAGATGGTACCTTCTGAACTCCGGTCTCTGGGCTCACTTGTGTCATACAATGGTGAAGATTTGTAATGTATTTCAGCCATAAGATTCTCTTATGACCTCACACACTAGGGGGAATCTGTTATAACCCTAAATTGCACCAGACATGCATAGTTGGCCATCTAACTTGCTATCTTTTCCAAGCCATCACTGAACAAGCTCTTCAAAAAACCATTGCTTTGAAGGTGAACACACCTTGGACCACTACTGCCTGTGTACACATGCTTGCTCACCCACTGAAAGCCGCGTACACCCACATAATATCATGAAAAGTGGAAATTGCATAGGATACTAGTTTCTGGGCTGTTACTTAATTGTTTGACTGCCCATAACTAGTCACCCCAACCATTATTATCCCTTTTGGCCTATAAAAGTAGGGGTTGGGGTCCCATTGCAAAGATAAGCACGAGAGAAAAGAAACTTTGCCCATTTTATCAATCCCCCTTTTCCCCAATTGCAAACCCTTACCATTTCCCTAAGAGAGAACTGACGAGGAGAAGAAGACGTGGAAGCATTTGGTGCATGGTGAAGAGGATCCCAGGACCAAATTCGAGGAGCAGTGTCAGTCTCATGTTGTAAGTGACATTTTGTGAGATTAATATAAAGAAGTACTTTTTCCATCCCGCCAAATGACGTCTTAAACTTATATCAGTTGTTTACATTTCTTGTTTATTATGTCTAACCCACTAATCCATATGTAGAATGGATGTTTGTAGTTTCTTGTTTGTCTTTTGATGAATGCAGGTCAGCCTTGGGAGGAAATTTGCAGTTAGGAAACAACCAAGTGCAAAGGGATCGACACCGGATGCGGAGTTTAAGGTAGGCCTACCAGATCCCTCTCTCTTGTATTTTATGTATGATTGTGGGGTAATTTTGGGATAGTGATTAAAAGTAGGAGACTTTAGACGGTTTTCTCTTCCTACACTTTAGACCCTTGGTGTAGTCCATAGAGGGTTTTTCCCACTATAGCACTTTAGAATAATAATAAAATATTATTCTCAAGGACTTAATCCCCCTAATATTAACCCCTCTTTCCAACCTTTTAGCCCCTTTTCCCTTACCCACCTTGTGGAATTTTAGTCCCCCATCACTCTTTCTTTGTGGTCGGTCTGCACGCAGCGGTTTTTATATATTATATTAATGATCTGCATAATTACATATATAAAATCAAGCTCCTAGCCTTTAACACTTAGGCTCTCTAGCCTAATAAACACATAATCCCACCAACTTATATATACTTGGCTCACCATCCTACAAAACATGATTTACAATTCATAAACATGATTACAAGAGGGTTCGTCCTTGGGGATATTACAATTATACTGTGGCTACGTAGTGTTTTACTATTGTTGTGCATTATTATATGGAGTTGGTACCTGGTTGAACTGTGGTGCAACTTTCCCTGTCATCATGTCTTCTTGCAGCCTATAAGTATATGAAGTTCTTTCCCTCATCAGGTCCATTGTCTTACAATCTTTGTCATCATGACCCATTGATTTGAAAAAGTTGCAGTATGAATTGTTGGGTATTGTCTGGTACTTCTACATCATTGGACAATGATATGGATCATGGCCATGTGTTTTACAGACCTCGCACCATGGTCCTCCTATTAGAAATGGGTTTGGTAGCCATGTTTCCATGTACTGCACAAAATTTTGGCACTCATTCTTGTGGTGTTCTTCTATCCTCCATGTAGTACACCAAACAACTTCTCTTTTCTCTTTGCTCTTATTCTGGTTCAGTTGAAATGTGAGGTTCTTCGGATCCTTATTTTCTCTTCTATTGTTGGGTCTGTCTTCTGATATTGGTTCTCTTCCAATTGTAAGGCTACTTGCATAGCCTCTACCTGAGTTTGAAACTTTTGTTTCCTCAAAGGATATTCTAGATGTGGTAGAAGTGAATTCACAAAGAGATGTCTATGATGCATGTCAGGCATGACATATTTCAACTTACCCTTCAATCGTTTGAACCTATGATCAATATCCCAAACATAATTACCTGGTTTCTGTCTGATTTCAAACATCTCATTCATGTATTGATCTTTTGAATTGGGCTTCTTAAATTCATTTATGAACAACTTCTTCACATCTACAATAGTCTGTGTTGTTCCTGGTGGACTGTTTACATATAGACTCATGTACAAATCTAATGCGTGATCTCTTAGCATGATAACTGACTGTGCAAGTTTTGTATCCTCATATGTGATATGCTTTGCTTCCCATATCTTCTCATATATGAACAAGTGATTTTCAGGATCCTTTGATGCCTCTCCTTTGAACTCTGCTAACTGGATGGTGGGATTGTGTCCTTCCATCTTGAACTATGATGACCTACTACCTCTGTGTGGTGTAAATATTTGAATACTACTTCCTGAAATGGATCCTCCAGTTGTTTCTCCTTGTTTATATGTGCTTCTTGTTGTCTTTCTTCCACTAAAATTCGATTGTATAATTGGTGGTGTTCTTTCTGGTGTATTAGTCGCACATGGGGTTATGGGTTCCACGTTGACATTGATATAGATAGGAATTCTATCTTATGCTCCTGCCCTTGGACCTCTTGTCTTCCTTTCATATGCTGCGTGCAGGATTTCCTCAATCTGCTCCATAACCCAAAGATCCTCTACCTCTTCTTCATCACTTTCCAAGCCCTCTCTATCCGTTATGGCTCTCTTCTTATTATTCATATTATATTGGTAGGGAAATCCACTGTGCATTTTTCCAGCTATTTCCAAAATCTTCTTGATCTGATCTTCATCCATCATGATTGGGTATGTGTCCTCCTCCTTCTTTCCCTTATCCATATCTTCCTCCATTTCTCCACCTATTGTCAGTGCTTCCCCCCTTCCCCCATGCATGCAGGGAAGTTTAGCTGTCTGCTTCCATAGTCATCTCACATTTTTTATACAGTAAGATCTTGATTGAAGTATAGAGTGATCTGATATACCTACATATGGGTCCTATTAGAAAATCTTGTTCTTCTATGCTGTAAGACTTCGCTGTATCTACTACAATTTCTGTGATAAACCCTGCAACAACACTATCTAACCAGAAATCTATTGTGCACATGAATTTGTTGTTAACTTGTCGTAACTGCATGATCTCCATAGGATTCCACTCGATCTTTCTAATTCGATTCGTAGGAAGGTTGTATTTTATCCTTAATAGCCACTCTTGCAACACATGCAGGAAATCATAGAAAAAGACCTCATGTAGGTCGCTAAACACGTACCTTTCCAGGTATTTACATAATGTTAACTTAGGGTTTATGTTATCTTTCTATGCAGATTCAAGATCCTTTTTTTTCAACCAGCTTTCAATCTCCTCCTTCATTGGATTCCATGGTCTGAACAATCCTTTTTATATGTTCATTCTCTTTGTGATTCTTTCACGGATCCCACTCACTCAATCCCATGCAGTCCCGACAACAAAACTATTTGTTGGTTATTACTCTCTCTTCCTACTCTTAGGTTGACCCAGGTTTAGATATGAACAAGTTTCCAAAAAAACCCTCTAAAACTATCAACCCTCCTGGTAACCAAATGACAATGCAACCCATAGAATATACTACGCAGTCTCACTCGAGATAGTCCTATGGGTGGCTGTAAAGCTCAAATTCTTGTAGTTTAGGAAAGAATGGGGATATGGGATTGAAATTCATCTTCTTAGGCCTTGATATAGTATCTCTTCCTATTATTCTTAGTATTCATTCATTTGTTAAGTCTATGCATACATTCTAACAGATCCAACATATAACAGAGCTCACCGAATTATCCATTCATCCATTCATCATCTAACTACTTACAAAAGGTAAACATGCAATCAATCACAACAGATAACACATGTGCTACCATGGTTCACCCCCTCCTGTGCTACGTCCACAAATATTTGTCTTCTTATGTTCTTATATTTAGATTTATGTAATAGATGGCGTCACGTGCACTACAATCCCGATCATGCAATTACAAAGCTGCTTCCACAATCCTCTATGAGACTGACTAGATCGCACCAGGCTCCTTAGCATGCGATCTAACCCTCAATATCTATCTACTTGACCCTCCTATAGATCAACAACTTAAAAAAATGGTATCAGATCTTACAATATTTCTCCTAGATAAGTAAAATGATATTCTCTAACATTCTAGAGCCCCGACCTAGACCTCCTAGGTACTTATTTATACCTATTTTTGTCTTATCAGCCATTACAATCTCTTACAAAAACCCTAACCCTAGTGTGGTTAGGTTTTCTTGCATGCGCGCCTTGCATTCTTTCCTCCTTTGCATGCGGCTTTCCCTCACACATGTTTCTTTTCTTTCCTGCTATCTTTTTCTAGTTTAAGATTTACTTTCCAAAATTGGATGTTAAGAACCAATACCAGATCTGAAGATATACTTCAATAATACCAAGAATAAACCATAAACCATTCACCATAACATGAACACAAGAAATAGAGAAAACCCTTGAGGTAGGGTAACACCATATATTAATCCTTA
>JZKD02S1300852.1:90286-120643 GCA_000966675.3 Picea glauca | reverse complement strand
GAATATTCTCTCTAGAGAATATTCCCCTACAAAATAGGTTGTTCCTCTTCATTTCAGAGTCAGTTAGACTAGTGGAAGTCACTCATGCATGTAAACCTTGGTTTTATCACCAACAATTGTTTGTGTTTCTCTCACTTCCACACGTGCGACTCAATTAACTGATAATTGCATGGAACAATTAAATAGGAATAAGTGGTGGTTCACTCCAGTGTCTGTCAGTGAGAGTCTAGATATCTCTTGATCATTACTATGGTGCACTAGTTACTCGTGTAGCCTATATATTTTATATTTTTTTCACTATTTGAGTGCGGAATACATATAATAAAAATTCTTTCATTATTTTCTCCATTTTGTCTCTTTTCTTCACACCATTGCATGTTGTGTATGCTTCATTTTTAGCTGGATCTTTTGTGCAAGTATCTAAAAAACTCTATAGGAACCAAGGTAAGGTTCAAGGCATTATAAGATTTGTCATTGTTAGAGAAATATTAACTTTGTAGTTGAAAAGAATTTTAGGAAGGGATGTCATATTTTCTCATCCCATATGGAAGAGGAAGACAAAGGTAAAGTGGCAAGCATTGATGATCATTCGGTCTTAAGGGATTTTGAATATGTTTTTTGAGAAACACCAGGATTTCCACAAAAGAGAGACATTGATTTCTATAATGATTTGGTGCCAAGAGCTACTTTTGGAAGTACAACGAAGTGGAAAGAAGGATGATTGTGGGGAAATAAAGAATGCAGAAAGTAAAACAACAACTAGAAGGAAACACAACATTCACGCATGCAAGAAAGTGTGCACAAGGAAAGCAACAACTGGATGGAGTAACATCACATGCACATGGGAGGAAGACCTAACATCGGTAGGTTTAGTGTTTTGGTAAGGAATTGTAATGGATGAAGAGCCAAAGATGTATAAATACCGATACTGAGGTATTGTGGACGAGTTCTATATTTTGGAGGGATTTTATAGTTGTTCTGATTTAGTTAGTAGTTGTCTTTGCATTATCGTAGATATGTATGAGTTGATGTGATATGTAATTTTTTGGTATGAATTATTTTGTAAGCTCTTGAGCTAGAGGAGAGGAGAGAAGGTAGATCTTGAGTATTAGATTGCAGGCTGAGGAGCTTGGTGCAGTATAGTTCGCCTCATATAGATCTTACCCATCTGAGGAGAATTGTAAGCACGAGACACTGTAGATGCAGAAATACCATAATAAAAGAGTTGAGAGACAAATCTTTGTGGACGTATCCCAGGAGGGGGTGAACCATGGTAATATCTATGTAATGTGATGAATGCATGCATATCTTTATCTTCTTTTCAGTAGTTAAATATTTTTCTTAATGAATGAATGGGTTATTATATTTCTATGAAATATGGTTGTGTTATTAAGGAAATAAGTTGCTGAAGGTAATGCACAGTTGCAAATAACAATAGGTTACAATCACAAGTTATAGTAAATGTCTCTGAAGACAGATCTCATATCTCATACTCAATCCTGGGTTGTAAACACCCGAGTCTTACAACCACCCATTAAAGCTATCTCGGGTGAGACTGCATAGCACATTCTATGTGCTGTGTTGCCTTCTGGTTTACCAGGAAGGTTGATAGTTTTAGAGGCTTTGTTGGAAACCCGAAAGACATGAAATCTGGGTCAATAAGAAGCTCAAAGTAGAATAGAGGAGAGTAACCAACAAATGGTTCCATTGCTATTGGTAGGAACATAGGAGGATTGAGTAGATGAGATAGGTTGAGCGAGGAACGAGCAAAGAAAAGAAGAGAGCAATGAGCCATTAGAAGGGAATGTTGAGTCTGTGGAACCATACGAAAGAAGAAATTGAAAGATGGTTGAGAACCAAAGATATATATTTTGCACAGAAAGACAATAGAAAACCTAGAATAACACCCCACAAATATCTGGACAAATACGTGTTTACTGCACGAAGTCATTTTTTGTGACTTTCCACATCTATTGCAGGAGTGGATACTAAGGTTGAAGGATAACCGTGCAATGAATCGGGTTCTATAGCTAGAGTGGACCCTAGTATAGATTGAATAGTTACAATAGGTGAACAACAAGTTCACCTATGCAGTAGACTTTTGGCTTAACAATATTTTGGTAGGATTCATAACAGAGTTTACAGTTGACACAACGAAGTCATACAACGCAGCGAAGCACGGATTTCTATGTGGACCTCGAGGAAGGTACATTTGATCACTGTATACTTCTATTAAGATATTGTTATATAGCAAAGGTGTAATGAAAATGGAATCAGACAACTAAACTTCCCTATGTGCATGGGGGAAGGGGTTAATCACTGACAGAGACAGGAGGAAAGGAAGAAGGTAAGGATAAGGGAAAGAAATAAGAGGAACCCTTGGACCCAATCATGATGAAAGACGACCAGATCAAGTGGATCTTGGTGTCAATGGGAAGGACGTGTAGCAGAGTACCCTACCAATACAAGGTGAATACCAAGAAGAGAGACATAGCCGTGAGGGAAGGCTTGGTGAGTGATGAGGAAGAGGTAGAGGATCTCCGGGCTGTGGAGAAGATGGAGGAAATCCTGCACACAACATATGAAAGGAAGACGAGAGGTCCAACAGTAGGAGGAGAAGGAATTAATGTTAGTGTGGAACCCATAAACCCATGTGCGACTAATACACCAAAGAGAACAACATTGTTTAGACAACTGAAGTTCAAAGGAAGTTCGATAGTAGGAAGTGCATCTACACAAGGAGAAAGAACTAGAGGATCCAATCCAGGTGACAGTAGTCGAGTATCCATACCACACGGAGGAGGTAGTAGTTCAATATTCATAATGGCAGGACATGATCCCACCATCAGGTTACTAGAATTTCAAGGAGAAGCAGCAGAAGACCCTGAAAAGCACTTGTTCATTTGTGCAAATATCTGGGAAGAAAAACAGATCACTGAAGAAGATACCAAAATCGCGTAGCTAGCTATTACACTAAGAGATCATGCACTAGACTGGTACATGAGTCTAGACACAAACGATGCCTCAGGGACAAAAAGGACATTGGACGACATTAAGAAGTTATTAATAAATGGGTTCCAGAAGCCGAGCTCAGAGGATCAGTACATGAATGAGATGATCAAAATAAGAAAGAAACCATGAGAGTTTCTATGGGAGATCGATCAGAGATTCAAGCGACTAAAGGGAAAGTTAAAATACCTCATGACCGATATGTAGTATCGACACCTGTTTGTCAACTCACTACTCCCACACTTAAAATACCCTTTACAACAATAGAAATTTCAGATGTAGACAGAGGCTCTGCACGCAACCTTGCAACTGGAAGAAAACCAGTACCAACAGATAGACCCAACGATCGTGGAACTAAAGGAGGATTTGAAGAATCTAACATTTCAACTGAACCATAATAAGAACAAGGAAACATGAGAATTCATTTGGTGTACCACATGCTGGACGAAAGGACACCACAAGAATGAATGCCGAATGTTCACGAAGAATATGGCAGCAGGTATTCGAAATCCATTACCACCGGGAGGACTATGGTGCAAAATATAAAAAAAACCAGGTCATGACCCTTATCATTTCACAATGATGTAGAAATACCAGACAGTCCCAAAGAGTTCATATTGCACCTTTTGTAATTCAGTGGGCACGACGATAAATATTGCAGAACTATGGAGATGATGCGAGAAAGGACATCAGATGCATATAGATTATAGTCTGAGATGATGACTGGAAAAGAAGCGCCATAGTTCAATCCAATCCTAGCTCCATACAACACTGCCCAGTAGCATTATAATACTGCGTAGCAACCGTACAATAACACACAACCGTAGTGCAACCCAACATAACGTCGGTACAATACCACGCAGTATAATCAGGTGTCATAGTATAACGGGCCAAGAGATGATTGAGAAAGATACAGAGGAGGAGGATGAGATAGAGGATGTTTCAGTCGAGGTAGAGGACCATCCACATGTAACAATTGTCAACAACCAGAACATTATGCATGGGAATTCCCAATACCACCAGAAACTTGTATGTATTTTCACACATCGAACCATGATACAGAGGAATGTCCGACCTTACTAGTAAAGATTCAGGAAAAGAGGAATCAAAACAACCAGAATGTTCAGTGGATCTCAGCTGAAGCAAGGGATGAGGGATGAAACATCAACATATTCACTCATGGAGGAGATAAAACATGCACTAATGTAGTTCAAAAGAAACTAGAACAAAATCAATGGGTGAAGAAGAACATCGAACCAAAAAATAAGTTCGACACACAAAAGGAGAAGGATATATTCAAGCAAGACAGACAATAATTTTAGAAGGAGGACATGTCGTTGAATTCAACTACGCATCAAGACAAGGAAGCACCAAGATACAAGATTCCTCCATCATTAGATCATACCAACGAGAGGCAACCCATGGGACAAGTAAGTACAATCAAAGGTTTTTTGCAATCATGTGTAAAGGTATTAAGTGATCCCTCATCTGTGAAAATATTGCAAAACACTTTAGAAAAATGTAGCAGCGAGAAGGAAGAAAAGATAGAACCAAAAACATTTAATCACCTACACACAATAAGAAGAACAAGTAGGGAATTTAAACTGAATGCTAACATTGGGGATTTCAATATGTGAGACATAATACTGGATCTAGGATCGAAAGTGAATGTATTACCAAATAAGACATGAAAATGCATGGGAGAGCCAACATTAGGATACTCACATGTTCAATTGAAACTATCAAACCAACATAAAGTCCTACCAATCGGTAGACTGAAGGGAGTGATAGTATATCTTGATGGAGTGCGCACTAAAGCAGACTTTGAAGTCATCGAAATAATGGATGACACAACACCTTACCTAGTGTTCCTTGGTCTGGATTGGGCGTTTGAAAACCAGGCCATAATCAATTTGAAAACTAGAAAAATTACATTTGAGTCTGGAGAATATAGGGTCATTGCACCATTAGACCCATTAGAAGGGGAGAGGTTTGTAGAACCTACTTGCCTAGACTTAGAGGAAATCATCCAGTTGTACAGAACAAGTGCGCGTGATGAGGATTACGTAAAGCCATATGCATATGGGGTACTCAGTTGGTGGAGCATTACTTCATGTGAAACAGACTCAAACACCGGGTTAGAGAACTGGTAACAGAGGCTATACTAAGTTTCCATGCGAAGATGTGCAAGAATAGACTGCACAGTAAGATGGGTAGGCACAAAAATTAGGGAACCACCCAATTTCCACGGACTAAACAATTTGGAAACATTATTGACACAATACGAAGATGTAATGTTAGAGAACCAGAGACTGTTATCACTTGAATTAGCACTTAAGGCCACACCCGCAATATGGGGTGGTGCACACAAGGAGACAATCACAAATTTGTACCAATGTAAGCGATTACTGTGAATAAGGTTTGGTGCAGAACAGAAAAACAACAAACAACAGAAGTATGAAGGACAAGGGACACCAACAAAACACTTGGAGAAGTGCATAACATTGTGGAAAATGACACCCCTAGAGGAATGACCTCATTACTTCATACACACTCTAGAGGGCATACCAACAAACTAGTATACAAACCAGGAGTTGCGCAAAGGAACTGCGACCTGGATGATATTGTAATATAATTTTTCAATCACTTTTTCATTTGAACATGAGAACCCCAACATAGACGCAACCCTTAAATGGATCAGAGGAGTAATATTGATCAAATAACCAGAAGTACAATTGATCACAAAAGAACAACAACAGAACAAACAAACAATCAACGACCTATTGGAATGTTACCATGTATAGGAGGAAGTACTAAATGAAGATGATCTGCATGATATTCAGATCAAAGAATTAGAAGGCGAAAGAGACATGGAAGGCACACCCATAGAATCCGAAGTCATTTCTGCGTCGATCAAGGTAAAGAAAGTTAACATCGGGACAGCTGAGCAGCCCAAAATGGCTAGCATTGGGGATTAATGGGATGAGAAAATAGTAGGAATCATCACAGAGTTGTTACGCGAATACAATGACCTATTTCCCACAACATTTACAGAGATGAAGGGTATAGCCGGAGAACTAGGAGAAATGAAGATACCACTCAGACTTGACGCGAGACCTATTAGACAATGACCCTACAAATTGAACCCTATATACAAACATAAAGTCAAAGTTGAGATCGACAGGATTCTCAAAGGAAGCATCATAGAATCAGTTGAGGAGTCAGAATGGATAAGCCCAATGGTAGTACATGACAAGAAACAAGGAGGGATTAGGATATGCGTCGACTTGAGGAAGTTGAACGATGCATGCCTACACGACCCATTCCCTACACTGTTCACAGATGAAGTGTTAGAGAATGTGGGAGGACATGAAGCTTACTCATTCACTGATGGATTCTCTGGATATCATCAGATTAAGATAGCACAGGAGGACATATACAAGACCACGTTTGCAATAGAATGGGGATCTTATCAGTACACATTCATGTCGTTTGGACTGAAGAATGCACCATCGATATTCTCCAGAGTGGTCATCACAACATTTAAAGAATTCATCCATCAATTTCTGGAAGTATACCTGGATGATTGGACAGTCTATAGTCTATCAAAAAACCATGTGGAAGTTTTACGGCTATGTTAGAAATATGCAGACAGTGCCAAATATCATTGAATATAAACAAATTAATATTTGGAACACCGTTTGGGATACTATTAGGTCATATAGTATGCAAACAAGGTTTATTAGTAGATCTGGCAAAGATCGCACTCAGTGTTAACTTGTCATCACCAAAAACATTTTGTCAACTAAGAGTGACATTAGGACACACAGGATACTACAGGAAACTCATCAAAGGATATGTGAAGATCACTACACCGATGGAGAAGTTGTTAAGGAAGGATACAAAGTTTCAGTGGAACGATGAGTGTCAACACGGTCTGAATACCTTGAAGGAAAAGATGGTTACCACGCCGATATTAGTATTTCCAGACCGGGAGAATACAGTCCAGATGCATGTAGATGCATCAACAATAGCACTTGGATCTATCATGGCGCAACCAAGAGAGGGATACTTGGATCACCCATTAACATTTGCAAGCAGTAAACTATTAGACTTAGAACAAAACTACAACACTACAGAAAGAGAAGGCCTAGCCATGGTCTATGCACTACAGAAGTTCAAGCATTACTTATTGGGAAAACACTTTAAGATGTTGACAGATCACTCAACCCTAAAATACCTAGTCAACAAGGCAGTGTTGGGGGGGAGAACTAGTCGATGGTTATTGCTATTTCAATAATTTGACTTGAAAGTAATAGTTAAACTAGGAAAATTGAATGTAGGACCTGACCACCTATCAAGGGTCACAACTGGAGAAGAACCTACGAATCTCGAAGACAAATTTCTGGATGCACAACTATTCTCAGTACAGATTGCTGATCAATACTTCGCAGACATCATTCAGTAATTGAGTACAAGGACTACACCACAAGAATATAACATTGCACAAAATAAAAACCTGGTAGTCCACGTGGCTGACTATCAGCTAATTGCAGGACATTTATATAAGATGGGTGCAGATAACATCTTGCGAATATACGTGTTAGAAAATAAAATACCAAGAGTCTTAGATGAAGCCCATCATGGAATATTAGGAGGGAATTATGCAAGTAAAGCTACCACACATAAGGTATTGCGTGTAGGACTATGGTGGCCAATGATTCACAGAGACTCGAAGGAGTACTATCAAGGATGCAATGTCTGTCAAAGGGTAGGCAAACCCAATAGAGGGGACGAGATTCCATTATGACCAGAAGTAACATTATAGGAATTTGAAAAGTGGGCAATAGACTTTGTGGGACCAATAAACCCACCTGCAAAAAGAACACGAGCTCCATACATTATCACCGCGATGGAATACTTAGCAAGATGGGCAGAAGACGCACCAGTAAAAGATTGCAGTGCATAAACAATATCACTCTTTTTGTTTGAGCACGTAATCACAAGATTTGGGTGCCCAAGAGTTTTTATGAGCGACCAAGGCACACACTTCATAAACAACACCATCCGCGCGATGACTGAAGAGTTTTAATTCCATCATCAAAATATCACACTGTATCATCCACAAGAAAATGACACAGTGGAAGCTTTCAACAAAATTCTGGAGAACGCACTAACAAAGATCTTTAACATCAACAAAGATGACTGGGACCTCAAATTACCAGCAATATTATGGGCATACAGGACTACATGTAAAAGGTTGACAGGGCACACACCATTTAAACTGGTTTATGGCCAATAAGTAGTGGTTCCATTAGAATTCTTAGTACCAAGCTTGCGCATAGCATCCGCCACACAAATGACCAAACGAGGCGCAGTACAGGAGAGATTGAATCAGTTACTGACCATGCAGGAAGACCGAATCTTGGCAGGATTCCACCAACAAGTTCATAAGGCTAGAGACAAGGCTTGGCATGATAGACACATCAAGAAGAAAACGTTCAAGGAAGGAGATATAGTATTGATGTATGATAGAAAATTTTTTCAGCACCCGGGAAATCTCAGAATACATTTGTTAGGACCATACGAGGTAAAATCGGTCATAGATGGAGGATATATACAGTTAAGAGATTTAGTAGGCACAAAAATTAGAGGAATGATCAATGGGAGCTGACTGAAGGTGTATAAGAACAATCGACCATCTGCCGCGCAGTAAAAAAAATATAAAAAATCAAAAAAGAACAAAAAGGAAAAAAAAAACAAAGTGGGCGCAGTGTGCCAGAGGTAGAAAGGCCACACCAGTTTAGAAACACAAATTCAGAAAAAGATAACAATCACATCGGAATGGAAACAAGTGGGAAAAGAAGATCTGGAAAAAGTAGGAAGACCTGACAACACTAGGTAGAATTAGAGGACAACAAGGACCAATGGGACGTCACATTAATCACGCTAACTAGACATGGCACAACAAAAGTAAGGGAAAGTATGAAACCACCAAAGATGCATTGAACCGGTGATCCAGGTGCATTAAACCCATACTCAAGGAAGCATCCTCGACAAGCTTCATGGGAAATCCATACAACACACTTGCGAGGGAGCCCGTAGTCTATTCATGAAGAGAGAACAGACAGAGAGCGACAGAGGCTAAAGAACAAAGAGAGAGTTCACGAAGACAACAAAGACCATTCGAGTCGAGCATAAATTCAAAATTCACTGCCATGACACTGCCTAAGCAGGCAAAAATGAGCTAGACCGCGAGGAAGACTAGAGTTCAAACTAGGTCACGAGGACAGGTGAAAGAAGGTGAACATCATCCGCCGGAGGTTGTCAATGTCAACGAAATCCCATCCCCAGAAACAATACCAATACAATACACACCGATACTGGAGGAAATCCAACAACCAACAACAGAGGCCATGAATATACGTACGCCAATAGCAGTGCAGGAGCCACAGAACCAAAAAGAAGAAACCATGAAAGAGATGCAACCAGATAATATAGAAGCAACTCCAAAATTCAATGGCACGACATTGAAGCCGACAACAACAATGGAGCTAGATGAGTCTCAAATGACCATCTCAAAACACCCAGCAAGGGAGAGTAGTGAATATGTCTCGGCTTGGTCGGAATGGGTTATGGAGGAGCAACCGGAAGCCATTGGAACTTTGATCCATCCACCACTGCAGTAGAAAGACAAAATATAGATACCAAGGTCACCTTGCAAGAAACCTACAACAAAAATTGTTCTACCATGCATACCAGTTGCGATACAGGTAGGACCAGAGCTACTGGGTCATGTCGAGAATATAAAATATTCATACCATGATGTAGCAGATGAATCCAAGTTCTTGGAACTTACATAGAGGGTATTTATATAGACCACAGGTACAAATCAAGTTTTAGAACCGATCAACCAACCATACCAGTGGGCCACTGGGCTGGCGAAAATAGGAATTCTAGGTCTACTGGACCTACCACATTTTGGTAGAGGCTGATACGCAACAACATGTGTCAAACAACTATTAGCAGTCACACATGGATGGGACATATGGATGGACAAGCCCGTCCCCATAACTGTTGATCTTATTGCGCAAGTAATAGGATTACCAATCTGGGGTATGGATCCCGCGTTGTTTTTGGATGACAAAACCAAGGATAAAGCACTAGCAGAAGAGATGAAGAAGAATTATGGCACCGCCAGAGGGACAAGAGGGATCATCATCAAATGAATCAACAATGCATCCACACAATTGGGTGCAAAAATCTTAGCCTGCGAGCTACTAAGGAAATTCCATAGGGAGGAATTCCCAGCTGGAGTTGTTGCAGTTGCAGGCCAATGTGTAGAAGGCACCTCAATGAGTTGGGTGCCATACTTATTGAACTTGTTCCTAGAGGACTATAAGAATGCGCAAGACCTAGGCACATAGTTCCACTACTCATGGTTGATTACCTTAATATCCTTCATGGGATGGCAAGAGCCAAGGTATGTAGTTTTTTGTACCAGACCAAAGCCACGGGGAGCGAGGAACTTGTTTCTCAGAGCCAGGCTAGAATCGAGGAACAAGAAGGTGAACTTATCCATTTTTTAGGGATACCTACGTGACCTATAGGAATCCATCTCTAATATGTGAAGAATTACACCAGAAGTTGTCGCATGATATGCAGACATCCAAATTCCAAGCAACATGACAAACAATGTGGATACAGACAAAGAATGATCCGGTGAAACAGTGGCTACAGATGCGCTACTGCATCACATAGGGTGATATTGACATGGTCATCATCGAAAGTCCCGAGGAATGGAGGATTCCAACCATTACACAGGAAGTTGTCGAAAGAACAACAGAGGAAGAGGCATAGCAGGGAGAAATGCAGTCTCAAGAAATACAAGTTCCCAAGAAACCAAGAATCGGCCAAGGCAAGCCAACATAGGCATACAAAGGGCCAAAGAAGATAGGGATCTAAAAGGGGAAGAAGGAGAATACACAACCGACTAGGGAACAATAGAAATAGGCTGAGGGAGCACAAGAGACCACCTCAAATCCCAACAACCAGAAACCATGGGGAAATAAGAGACCAACCACACAGACATGAGGCGTGTGTAGGAAATCAAAGGCACAATGAACACCACCAGAATATATGATCAGGGATGACGATGGGGAGATGATCACCAGAATTGTCCAGGATTGTCTAGCTGAGGACTTCGACCATGATGCATGTCACAGGGACAAGATCTAAGATGAGTTGGTAGACATACAACAACTCATCAAACAAATCGGGGAAGGGAAGATAATAAGAAGAAACAAAGGCATAGAACCATCAACACCACAGATCGAGGAAAGAGTGGAGGTATAAGAATGAGATCGAGTCCACTCATTACCGCATGCAAATAAAACATTCTACATCACACCTAGTATGCTACGCATGGATGAAATCGTGGGGCAGACACCCTTGAAATATTTAAGCCACATCCAATTGGTATTGACACAGATTCCATCCAAGGCACTACACAAGTTGTAGTTTAGCATCGACCACTAGGTACAGTATCATGCATGCAAAGACTTAGTCGAATTACATCAAGCAACATAGAAGCGGGAGGTGCTAGAAAAAGTCTGTGAGTAGGCCAAGTCTTAAACTCAAGAGGAAAGAGAACGCAGGAACAAACTGGAATGAAGAGTAGAAGGAATTTTTGAGAAGCTTCCAAACACCACGTAGGGGAATGAACTTGCAGTAGAATAAAAGGTTGATCAAATTGTGCATGAAATCGAGCGATACCAGAAGGAGAGTGAGAATCTTTGAGAACAAATCATACCAACGAATCCACCAGTAGTCAAAGATCAAAGAAAGTAAGAAGCAACAATGCAACTATAGGAGATAGAGCAACAGGTTAGCACCACATATGACTTGTTTGATAAAGCAATGCAACTTTGGACCAGGTTGGAGGAGGATCTGCAGGTCCAACCGTGGGACAAGGAAGAGGAAAGGATCAATGCAACAATCCAAGATATCAAGAAAAATAATAAGACAATACCAATACTAGAATGAGTTAAAGTACGCAGAAGATAAAGAAGTTGTAGGCTGAAAGCATCACTGCGCAAATGCAAAAACATGAGAATCGAGCTCAAATGGAGCCATTGCAAGAGCAGGTAGCAGAAGTATTGGCACATGCAGGGGAAGATAAGACACAAATAGCACAAACCCAGGCAGAATTTCTAGGATTGATCAGCGACGAAGTGGCAGTCCAGGTAGTGGACACAATCAAGGAGAAGACCACACAGGTGCTGACACAAGAAGCATAGCTCAAGGAAAAGTTCCAGACGATCACCAAGGAGATCAAGGAAGATGAAAAGGATTAGGTGGCTCGGGATGAGCCACATGTCAGTGTTGGGGTCCTATTGGCAGCAGGCTGAAGTGGAAAGAAGGATGATCATGGGGAAAGAAAGCACACAGAAATTAAAGCAACAACTAGAAGGAAACACAGCATGTACGCATGCAAGAAAGCATGCACAAGGAAAGAGACATCTGGATGGAGGAACAACACGTGCACATGGGAGGAAGACCTAACATCGGTAGGGTTAAGGTTTTGGTAACGAATTGTAATGGCTGAAGAGCCAAAGATGTATAAATACAGATACTAAGGTATTGTGGACAAGTTCTGTATTTTGGAGGTGTTATAACCCTATAATTTATAGGATCAACTGGTGACTGAAATTTTTATCCTTGTAATGTTTTTTGGATTTCAAATAATGTTTCATCTTGCAAATGATTTGAAAATAAAAAGAAAAGAAAAGAAAAGAAAAGAAAAAAGAAGAAAAAAGAACATGAAAAAATGAAACAAGAATAAAAGAGGGCATAGAAGAAAAAATGAACAAAGCCCCATGCAATAACAATGACTTGATCCATATTGTTTACACATGGTCAGGTCCTTTTGAATTGATGTTGATAGGATTAGTGAATAATCTTGGCTAAACTGTTTAATATTAGCCAAGTAGATAGGTTAGTTAGTGAATAAATTTGATCAGACTGTTCAATCCTGATCAAACAACCCCAGGATAGAGTAATTTCTTAGTCCAACAGTTTAATCTGGGCTAAAGGTGTAGGTAGGTAGGATAGGACACAGGCTAGCCATCTTTTCTTTCAATAAAGTTTGTATGGTGTTCGAAGAAAATGTATGATTCTGATGTTTGAGGTGTTTCCCTAACCCCATGGTGACAAAAGAAAGGGAAGCAACACACAAAACCCACAAAAAATCACTAAGACTAAGTTCTGCTGCACATATTAAATCATGCCTAGAGATTAAATATGGCACATAGATCCACGACATAGCTATTGGCATCTAGATATATGACTGAGATGAGTTTCCAGACCCCTCAGACCATTATACCTTTAACGGTGGGGGAGGGGGTACAGAATGATGGTTAACAAGAGTGCATAGATCTATGGTCCAATGGACGGTGCACAGATGAACGGTTGACAAGAGTTTCCGGACCCCTTTGATTGTTCTTCCTTTAATAGTAGGGGGGGGTCAGGAATGAAGTGGTTTTTCCTGGCAGACCCCACCCTAACGTGGCATGAATCAATTGCATCAGAACTCGTCCACTCCAAAACCACTTACCACCTTTCTAACATACCGTTGTTGCTTCATGATGTCACACCCCACTACCTTCCCCTATAGGTCTCATCTCATAAATCTGTCAGTTCATCCCACCTAGTCACCCATCACAAGTCACCTCACGCTTGTCGTTCTCCAATCAGCAACCCCCACGTCACCCTATCGCACTCATCACCCATCCTCCACCTACCATCTCACACTTCAAATGATTTGTTGGCCATTTACTACTGGCTAACATATCCATTATCCTGTTGACCTTTCCCCCGTGCCCAATGGATACCCGTTCACTCAAAACTAGCCCCTGTTTTTCCATTTGCACACTATTCACTCTCTCCACACACTAGACAACGTTTTTCCCTTCATTGATCCAATCATTGACCCAGCCATAACCATTACCTGCTAACATTTTTGTTTCAATTACAGGTACCATTGGAAGCGATGGTGCCAAAGTCTAAAAAAGAAGAGATCGAGGAAAATCCGTTCCTCCCACCTTCTGTCGACCTTGACTAGATCTCATTAGCTGACAAGGATTATCTGATCTTAGAGACCAGGTGCAAATTTGATTTCAAAAATTTGCAGTCATGGTTTAAAGACTCAATCCTATATCAAAGCGATGAGATTGGGCTCTGGGAGTCCAAACTTCCTCTGTATCTCTTTCACCAAGTCCATCATTTCCCTAGATTCGTCCTCAAATGTCAAGCTCATTACCTCCCCGACCAGAGAGCCGCAGTTTCTTCATCTAAAGAAACTCTTTTCTTTATCACACCAGAGGCCATTGATTAGATGATGTAGATATCTAGAGCCGAATCCGCCTCCCCCTTCAACCTTGAAATCCTAACAGAGTTGTACCAGAATCTGTCTTTTCCTCAAAGAGCCTAGATATTTGAGATTTTCCTCCCATAGAATGCTCAACTCCCCAAGAAAAATCCCTCGTATCATTCCTCACTATTCTCAAAAAAGGGAAACCAAGTGATTTCATGACTTTGTTTTCTACATGGCTATTTTTGAGAGGAATGGGTAGATGAACCTATATTAGGGTTCCTATCCATTTTCTCTACTGAGGAAAAGGTCACCATCTAGTTTGACTACAACACTTTCCTGGTAGAGAACATCCACAACCAGCTTTCTAAATTAGCCACAGAGGGCATGTTTTGGTATTCCTCAATACTAGCTTACATGTTCACTTTCTTTCAAGCAGAAAGGTTCTCCTTCCTGATGCAAAAAATGAAATGGTGTTGAGGAGAAGACAGGCTATTGACAAGATAAAAGGAGAGCTGGGGAAAATTCCCACCGAAGAAAATGAAATCATTCGATTTCAGAATTCAAAGACCAGGGAAGAGATAGAAGACTTGAAAATCAAATACAGGACAGAAACCATCCTCGAAGTCAAGAGGCTTCTGACCAAAAAGGGGTTGATGTTGCAGCTGGAGGAGAAAGTCCAAAACATGGACATCGAAGTTTAGAGGTTCTTCAACAAGATTGACTCCTTACAGAAGAAAGGTCTTCTTGGTTTAATGGTTCTGAATGACAAGCTGATGACCCTTCCAGACTACAAACAAAAGATAGATACAATGGCCAAGGATAGTTCCAAGTTCTCAGGGATGCAAGGCAGTATAATGGGCAAGGCATTCTTGGAGACTTTGCAGCCAGACCTCAGCATACAACACGAGATCAAGTATATTTTCATGGTCAAACCGACTTTTTCCAAGTACACAAAAGTGGACGAAATATACCGGAGACTACTCAAAGTCACCGTTCCCAGTCAGCTAATATGGGAAGAGCTGTGCAATTTGATCGAGTAGGAAATGAGGTGTGCAAGTTGAGTCAGCAAGAAAACCATTCAAGGTCAAGTGGATGAATCACCAATGACTTTCCCCAGAATCAACATGAAGAATTCGACACATCATCGACAGTTCCTAAATTTTTGTATCGGTTACGTAGTTAGTTAGAGTTAGAATATGCCACGTCCTGATCATTAATGACAGGGTCGTTTGTAATTTTTGTTATAAATACTTCAAACTTTCAAGTATTGAGGGTTGATCTTTACGCCCTAGCAAGATGTAAGCATTGTAATTTTTATCAAGATATCTTCCAGTAATACAAAGAGACGTTTCACAGGATTCCTGCATGTCAATTGTTTATGAAGTTTTTCTCTTTCTTCGTTGAATGTTTATCTTTCTTAGTTATCATCTTGTTTTCTAATATGATCATTTAAAGGAAGTTAAATTTGCAGAATTTACCTTTGTGTACTCTGCTTCTGAGCTTTTAAAGATCTAAATGTTTATCTTTTGATGTTACAATAAATAAATTCTTAATTGCTTCTTTATTTTAATTGATAATCTCGCCTTTTTTGCTATCCATCACTTTATTTCTAAAGAATCCAATAGTTGCATTATCCTTCCCTGTGAAAAGAATCTTTATATCTATTCTCTGATCTCTATCTTTATAAAATAGACCCCATAGCCCAATGGAGGCGTAAATCCTATTTCAACCAACTTACAGAAACAAACAACCCAATCTCATTTAATCTAACTAGCCTAATATCTGAAAACTAAAACAAAGTTAAATATTACAGAGAGATCCCTCTCTGAAACTAGTAGGGATAGATCCCAGTTTCGAAGTGGTTGGATAAAGTTGCCTGTGGTAAATTTCTTCTGCCCTCGACAACCTCTGGCAATTTACAGAGAATTAACATGAGGGATTTTGTAGTTGTTCATATTTAGTTAGTAGTTGGCTTTGCATTATCGTAGATATGTATTAGTTGATGTGATATGAAATGTTTTGGTATGAACTATTTTGTAAGAAGTTGAGCTAGAGGAGAGGAGAGAAGGTAGATCTTGAGGATTAGATCATAGGCTAAGGAGCCTGGTGCAGTCTAGTTCGCCTCATATAGATCTTACCCATTTGAGGAGAATTGTAAGTGCGCGATGCTGTAGATGCAGAACTACCATAATAAAAGAGCCGAGAGCCAAATCTTTGTGGACCTAGCCTAGGAGAGGGTGAACCATGGTAATATATGTGTATGTGATGAATTCATGCATATCTTTATCCTCTTTTTAGTAGTTAAATATTGTGCTTAATGAATGAATGGGTTATTATATTTCTATGAAATATGGTTGCGTTATTAAGGAAAAAAGTTGTTGAAGGTAATGCACAATTGCGAATAATAGTAGGTTACAATCACAAGTTATAGTAAATAGCTCTGAATACAGATCTAATATCTCATACTCAATCCTGGGCTGTAAACACCTGATTCTTACATCCACCCATTAAAGTTATCTCAGGTGAGACTACGCAATACATTCTGTGTGATGTGTTGCCTTCTGGTTTACCAGGAGGGTGAATAGTTTTAGAGGCTTTGTTGGAAACCCAAAAGACATGAACATTGGGTCAATAAGAAGCTCAAAGTAGAATAGAGGAGAGTAACCAATAGCTACCCTAGTGTCCAAGATTCCTTACAGAATGGGCACACTAGAATTGAAATAATTGTAGATGTATCTTGAATAAATATTAAATAAGAGGTATATATTCCCAAGTATGTCATCTTGGGGTGCCTAGTTCTTTTTGTGAAGAAGAAAGATGGAACCTTAAGGTTGTGCATTGATTTCAGACAGCTAAATAAGGTCACCATAAAGAAAAAATATTCTTTTCCAAGTATTGGTGATCTATTTGATCAACTAAAAGGTGAATGAATATTTTCCAAGATGGAATTGAGATTAGGCTATCATCTAGTGAGAATAAAGTAAGAGAACATCGAAAATAAAAAAATTCAGGACACGATATGGGCATTATGAATTCATGGTAGTGCCATTTGGGCTATCAAATGCCCCAACTGGTTTTATGTGCATGATGAATGGAGTGATAAAAGAATACTTGGACAAGTTTGTAATTGTATTCCTATATGATATACTCATTTAATCAAAGATATAGGAGGAACGTGAACAAAATTTAAGAATGGTGTTGCAATTTTTAAGAGAGCATAAATTGTATGCGAAGTTAAGTAATTGAATATTTTATCAGAAGAAGATTCACCACTTAAAGCATATTATTTCAATAGATGGGACATTAGTGATTCTGAGAAGATAGAAGCCATTAGAGAATGTCCAACACCAAGAAATATCACAGAGGTAAGATCATTCATGGGTCTTGCTGGTTATTATTGAATATTCATAAAAGGATTCTCAAAGATTTCAATCCCAATCATTTATTTTCAAAAGAAGGGAGTGAATTTGAATGGACTCCCTAGTGTGAAGAGAGATTTAAGTAATTGAAAGGCATCTTGAAAAGTGTGCCAATATTGAACATTACAGTTCCAGAGGAATATTGTTTTGTGTGCATTGATGCATGAAAGAAGGGATTGGTGGAGTCCTCACACAAAAGGATCATGTGGTATGCTATGAGTATAGAAAATTAAAAGAGAATGAAAATAATTATTCCACCCATGATCTAGAGTTACTAGACATTAGTTACACATTAAAAATGTTGAGACATTATCTCATGGGGATGAAATTTGAGCTAAGGATATAGAATTTTGGCCTGAAACATTTGTTTGGACAACCCACATTAAATTCCAGGAAAACTAGATGGATATAATTTCTGAGTGAATATGACTTTGAAATTCAACATATAAAAGGCAAGGGAAATAAAGTGGCTATTGCACTCAAGAGGAGTGTGCATGAGATGAATATTCTAGCCATCAACATGTACATGAATTATATGAAAAATAAAATTATTACATCAACAAATTCGTATGAACACTTTTTGAAAATAAAGAAACATTACAAAAAGGAATTTTTCAACAAAAATTCAAAGACTTTGCGCTGAAAGAGGATGGCATTCTCATGTACAGAGGAAAAATATATGTGCCAAATTCCGGTGAGATCAAAAATACAGTGCTAAGGGAAATGCACAATGTGCCATATGTTAGGCACCCAGGATATTAGAAGACAATTGTAGTTGTAATAATATAGTACCTTTGGCCATGAATGAAGAAATAACTGGCTAATTACATAGCCATATTTATAGAGTGTCAGAAGGTGAAGAACAAACATAGACATCTAGATGGTTTATTACAACCATTTCCCATTTCAAAATGGAAAAGGGAAGTAGTTACAGTTGATTTTATTACTAATCTGCTTAGAATAGTGAAGCACCATGATTTCATTGTGGTGGTGGTGAACAAATTGACTAAGGAAACAAATTTTATTCCATTGAATACTACACACAAGGAAACAAATATTGCAGAGATCTACACGAAAGAAGTTGTCCGACTACATGGAGTGCCCAAGGCAATAGTTTCAGACATAGATCCAAAATTTGCATCCAATTTTTGGAAATGTTTGTTCAAAGTCTTTGGGACAAATTTCAATCTCAGTACAATGTATCACCCATAGTTAGATGGGAAAAAAGAGAGGACTAACAAAATAATTGAGGAAATGCTTAGAATGTATGTGATGGATCAACAATCAAAGTGGGAGGCTTAAATACCCTTAGTGGAATATTCTTACAATAATGGGTATCAAGCTTGATTAAAAATGATCCCATTTGAAGCATTGTATGGCAGGAAGTGTAACACACCAACGAGTTGGGTTAATCCAATAGATAGAGAGATTATTGGGCCAAATTTGTTAAAGGAAATGGAAGAGAAAATCGAAAAGATCAAGCATAATTTAAAGTCTACCCAGGATAGGAAGAAAATTTATGCAAAAAAGAATAGAGTTTTCATAGATTTCAAAGTGGGGGAACATGTGTTTTCAAAAGTGAAGGCAAAGATAATTTTGCTAATGTTAGGACCTTTTGAAATATTAGAAAATATAGGGCCAATTGTATGCATTCTATCATTTTCTGCATCCATGAGAGTGAATAATGTATTTCATGTGTCATTATTAAATAAATTTGTTCTTGAACCTAACCACATAATTGATTGGATTGTGGTCTGGGTGAAGCACAAAAGGTATTTTCTGGTGGAACTAGTATGCATCCTAGACCAGAAAGTCAAAGTGTTTAGGAAAAAATCCATAGGGATGGTAAAGGTTAAATGAACCTCTTGTGGTCTTGAATATGCTACATGGTAGCATGAATAAAACATGCAAGAAGAATACCCACACATTTTTGTGAAATTTGAAGAAAACAAAATATAAGAATGCAAGACTCCATTTTGAGTAGCTAGAGTTCTAGAACCACATCTAAGAGTCCTAGTCAATATATGCTAGGGGATCTAATAAAATAATGGTACAAACTGATGGACTAAGAGAAGTAAAAAGGATACATTCCTTGGGTCAATGGGTTGAGAGGAACATGATATTTTCGCTGGGAATGTTGTTGGAGTTGTGAAATTGAAGAATTTTATTTCTTAGTATTATGATGAAAATTTGTATATGTATATTGGCATAATGTGCGCCGATGACAACACATAATTGTAGGGGATGGGGAATGTAATTTCCCCACTACAATCCCCATTTTAATTAATTCTTAATGTAGGTATAATGTGTGGCTATGACCAAACGATGTATATGCAAATTGTATTTATGAATTTTAATAATAAAATGTGATGATAGTTGCTAGGGGATATGAACAAAGATGGGGGATGAATTAATCCACAATAGAGGGGAGGGCCTATGAGAATGTCTAAGAGGGGTCCAAAGGGGAGTTACCCATGTCTATTAATTCACCCCACATTCTTGAATTTTATTATCATTATGTATTAAACTCTATTTTATGATTGAGTGTCCCCAAAGCCAATCATTGAATGCATGTAAGAGAGTGGGTGTGAGAATCCACATACCATATTTATTGGGAGCATGAGGGTTGAGTACAATCAGCTTGGGGAAGTGTGTGAGTCAAGCAAGTAATCCAAAGAGATGAAATTCATATGGGAGGGACAACAATTTTAGATAGTCAATATTTTTGGTATGACCAACAAGTAGAGAGAAGAAAAGAAGAGCTTGGATTTGGAGAAAACATGGAGGGAAATTTTTTGAGTGTGCTAGAGTGTTTTTGGAGGGTTTTGGAGAATAATACTAAAGGGCCAAGTTATCAGTCCTAAAGAGTGAACTCTTGTGTGAGTTGTGTTGGGTATGTGTTATATCCTATGCATGACTAGTTCTAGTGTTTTCTACGTTGCACTAGGAGAACAAGGGGGTTTGAGGGGGGTGATAGCCCCTCTATGTGGTGGTTTGGGAGAAACGCCCACGATTTTGTTTTCCTCGATAAATGTGTTGCATTTTTTCCTCGTTTTTCATGTTGCCTCGATTTTCATGTCCATTGTTGGGAGGTTTTTCAGCACATGGTTTTGTCAATGGTTTTATATTTTCGGTTAAGGAATTAGGGTTGTTGACTAATCCAGGTCATTGGGTTAGGGTTTTAGATTTCGTTGGCTCCTATATGTTTATTGTATTGTAAACAATGCATAACGATGAATGCATATAGAATATGATAGTTTTCCCAGTTTGGGTTTCTAGGAGAAAAATCTCTATGTAATGTGTGTATTTTCCATTGTATCTTTTCTGTTCTTTTACTGAAAATATGTTTGTAGTAAATATTGTACAAGTTTAAAATCTACAAGTTGCACTATAACAACAAGTGTTTTCTGCTATTTTTATTGGTAGTTTTCCTAGAAGTGAGTCCCCTTGAGTTTCCCAATACAAGTATTCTTGGTTACTTGTGCCAGAGAGACCATGATAAATGATTGGAATTCCATAGGGAATGATATCAGTGAAGGGGTTCTTTCATTGGGTTGGGCAGGTGGAGAGGAAGATAGATGGTGGAAAATTAGGATAGTTGTAGGAGAATGCTAGTGGGTTATGGGATTTCTGAGCTATGAGTGGACACTGAGAGACCACCCTATTTTGTGGATTTATAGCCCCATATTGGGGGTGAATTTCTATTGAGATCTGGAAAAACAAGTCTATAGTTGGGTGGAACGTCCATCCCAAGAAATTGGTTGCACAACTGAATTAAAAGATAAGTGTTTTTTTATGTTTATGTGTTGTATTTATGAGTTAAATTGTTGTGTATTAACTCTATGTTTGGGAAATATTATATGAATTTGTGTTGAGTTATTTAAGTTGCATTCATGCAATTTTTATCATGTTGTATATGCATTTAATTAATGGTAGCAAACAATACTTAAATCTATGTGTAATTCATAGCTGATAAGCTATAATAATTTAGTTAGCAGAGAACCGATTGTTTTTATGTGTTTTATGTGTAGTAATGATCCTCAATTCAATTGGGGGTTATTGAAAGACCATAAACCCTTGTTTCCCAAATTAAATAAACAATGCAATATGAACATTCAATGAAGTCACAACCATATTAGGAAAAGATATGGAAAAACATCCCAAACATAAATGACCAATTGAACTTTATTGACATAAATATTCAAAATCTCCCTGCAAAAGGAATACAAGGGTGGAAAAAGTGTGGATAAAACATTAAAACAATATCATGATCATCATTTATAGGTAAAAATATAATATGTAGTAAACAATACAATTGGTAAGGAAGAACCAAAATCACATGCACAACATCCACAACATACCTATTTGGATCCTTTCTAGGGGTGTAATAAGGACCTATGGTCCTGTTATAGATAATAACAAGATAATCATGGTGTCCATCTAATGTAATGTGGAATAATTCCACATTGTTAGTTATTATCAAATAAGGCACCATCAGGTAGTTAAAATTCAATAAATGTTATGTGACCTCATTAAAGAAGTCCCACTAGGTAGTTAGCAGTTGGTAGGTTATTAGTAAATATGGATTCCTTCTTATTGAGCATGTATGAAGATATTATTGTATTGGATATCTTATCTCATTAGGAGGTTTCCCCTCAAAGAGGCAAGTGAACATGAATTGATCCTTCTATAAAAGGATCCTTGTAAGGTGTTTCCCTACCTTAAAAGTATTTGGATATATTAATCATTGAAGTATTTGATTTGTGAGATGCCATGAATATTCCACTAGATCAATTCACCACAATAGATCTTACAATATTCTAAAATATTTTATTATGAAATTTATTAACTTAGATATCATATTTAATATTACTAGCATAGTTCTCCAAATTATTAAAATAACTAAAATTAAAATGAAAAAACCATACAAAAAAATGAATGCAATATGTGATCTAGTAAACCTAATATAAGAGAAGACATAGCTAGAAGGTGACACCTATGCTCTACTCTATTTTTCCGTGTTATGAACTGAAAGTACAAAGAAAGGGGAACTCATTGTGGAATTTCCATGGAGACAATGACTTGAATGGATACTATAGAATCTTGTACTTCCTTTGTTATGATTTAATATAGAACTCCTATATGATGAACTCAACTATGGAAGAAAACAAATAACAAAGGAATGGAACCCCATCCTTTGTTAGCAAACCAATATTTAACATAGCTTGATAGTCATTTAGGGTCAGGGTTAGGGTTTTTGAATGCCTCAACCCTCAATTATTGTTAGGGTTTTGGACCAATTAGAATATTCTTGAAATTAAACATATGTCTATCCCCACATGTGTGAGTAATGGGGGTTGATGTGGCATCCACGTAGTACGATGGTGGTTAATAGGGTAGGTCAACTAACATGAGGCATACATTTTGCATATAGACTTTGATTGAGGTGGATTTCACACAATTGGAAAGATTTTTCTTTGTAGACAAATGTTAAGAGGACAGAGCTAAGATCACAAATTTTTGACCCCAAAATTTTCATTTGATGCCTCAAACTAGCTTTGGAATTTTCCAGACCCCAAAACACCAACTGGTACTTTCTGCTAAAATGGGCTTGCAAGACAATTATTCCAATGTTTCCACTCAAAATGAACCAATGTAGATGGAAAAATATATAATTATCCATTCCATATCAATATGTTTTACCCATTATTGTACATAGATCTTTCTTGGGATAGAACACTAATACTTTTTGTTCTTTTTGCATATTTTTGAAGGGAAAAAAGAGGACATAAATATTTAGGTCCATTTATGAATATTTTTTAATAGAATATGAAGAAACCAACTATAGATATGAGATCCTCTTGAAAATATACCCTAGTTAAAATAAAATACGAATTGAAGTATGGAAAGTGAAGGTATCATTCATTTAAAACCATCTATTTAAGGGTATTTTTTATGATGACCACATGGATTGCAAAGAAGATATATTTTGATAGAGTGACTAGATTTCTGTCAAACCATTGTTAGATAATAGATGTAAAATGTCTATGTCATTTCATAATTGTGGTCATAATAGGGATTTTGATAAATAGTGAGAGAGTTGTGGTTATTTCAAATTTGCTACCTCAAAATTCTAGCCATAGAAATGAGCTTAATTGAAAAGTAAGTTATTTCTTCAAAAACCTAGTTTTGGTTGTGGGTTTTCTTCTAAGAAAAGATGAATTTTATATGAAAATATGCTAGTCCTAGTATTTAAGAATACAAATAATATCACAAGTATAAATATCCACCATTTGGGAAATGCTCTATATACATTAATCTAAGAGATGAAGACGCTATATGGGGTGACTCATTTTACTCTGGAAGTATTCAAAATTTTGGATGAAGAATATGAAAAATTATATTTAGGCAGATGGTCTCATGGCACTAAGAAGGAAACAAAGAGAACTACATGTTTATTTTCATGTGAAAACTTTGTATTATAAGTTCATGGATGTCTTTAGTAGGAGAATGTCATTGTTTCTATAAATTGTAGCTACAAGCATAATTTCATCAATGTATGTTAGCTTGCCTAAAATATTACAAACCCCTGTTAGCACCCTTTAAATTTGTTCGACTGATAAAACAAATGACATGGGTAATTGTTTCAACCTACTTTAGAGCTGGGCACTAGCCCGCTCAACTCAGAGAGGGATATCTCGTGTCACTTGATATATCTTTGGCAATCAATGGCTAGATTTGGTTTGTTTTGGTGGTTTTTATAAATTTGCTAGCAAGGAAGGGGAGGGACACTTAGGGATATGGAGTCGAAAGAAAGTAAACAATAGGAGGCCCTTGGAACTATCCAGAGGACAAAGAATAAATGAGGTAATGAATCTGAGTTGTAAATTGAAATTTGTAGGGTGAAAGAGGAAAAGGAAAAACAATTAACCACATCAGAGCATTATTGAAATGAATTCTAAATTAGCTAGGAAGAGAATCACATAGTTTAAATCACTTAAGTTGAGAGTGTCATAAGATGAATTCCGGACCTTTGAATCTCCAATTTAAATAGAAGAATATGAAAATGGAATATTAAAGACACAATAAATACACACTATGAGATAAAACATAACTCATATCATAGCCATTAGAATCTTTTCATAAAGAGTTCAAAATTCTTCTGCATTATATCTTCAATTTAGCTCCAAGAAATTACAAAGTCCTCCTACTACAAGGGCAGTCCCCTCTCCAGTCAGTCCTATTTTTCATTTATCTTTGGAATAATATATAGATAGATTACATTTGGGATTCAAAACGAAGCAATTTCCTTAGAGTTCTAAAAATAGACACCAGTTACAGAAATGAGTAACGTGTAACAATTGTACTCCTATTTTATAGGGAGTGTTATAGACAAAACTCACATATTCGATATTTTTTCTTTGAATGACACTTGTCCATATCATTACAAAATTATTCGAAACATACTCAATTTAGCATGAGAACTATTTCAGACTAGCAATTTCTTATTTTAAAGTGTCAAGCCAAGTCGGTTGGTTTTCTCCAACGATCTCAACCACCTCATCTTTAACCTCTATCTTCTGTCTCTTGCTCCTTTTCCACTTGACATCTCGCGTGTGATGTTCATTGACGTATCCATTGATGATTAAATCCTTCATGATGGGATTTAATATGATCTCTTTATCTACTTCTGGCTCTTCTGCATGCTTTGTATGAAATTGCGTTGCTAATATCCATGCAACGAACTTCTCTTTCTTATTAAATGATAAATTTGTCATATTATTTGAAAATCCTGGTTCACTGGAGGCCACTTGGTTTTCTTTATCCATTTTTCCTAGTTTTGCAGAAAACATAAACTTGTCTTCCTTAGTTGAATGACTCGACCTGTGATTACCCTGTTTTGAAATAGGGCTTTAATTACCCAAAACAGAGTAATGTAACCCATGTTTTGAATGACAATAGTCATTGAGTTCCAATCATGAACTACTAAAAAGAGTACTTATATGTACAATGGTTTTTCAGGCTTGGCCAATCTATTCTGAATGATGAGCCTTTGAATTGGTTATATTCCAGTGCTCACCTGGCATTACGTGGACAAAAAGTACTCGAACAAGTGGCGTGAAGTGATTTAGCTGGCTGTCCCTTTCTCCATGCGATACTTGGATTTGACATATTCAATGATATTAGAGCACGTGACATTGGGGCATGGTTGAGTGGTTTTGAGCTTACCTTCTTTTCCCCCCGATATGCATCTGGAGGTGCCACATAGCTTCGACGTGAAACCATGGTTTTATTATCAGTCCACCCTCGAGAGTTTAAACTCCACGCTAGTTTTGGGCACGATGTGCTCCACGACTGTTGATCGACAACACCCATGATCCATGACCTGTTAGATATTATCACCCTAAGATCTTCACTAGATTTATCCCTTCCTGCTAGATGTGACCCTACCTGCTAATCTATCATGCTTTTATATCGATTTAGTGACCTGCCAAATCTCGAGACCAGGATTCCAAGAAATTATTACAGTGATAACATAGGATCCAAATGGGGATGTTACCCTCCCTGTGAGGTAGCAAAGAATGCAAAGACCTAATGCCTAATCCATGTGATTCTCCCACAACAGGTGCATGCCTTGTTCTATCCTGGAAATTGAATTCCAGATATATTGCTAAACACCTAATTGAGTACTTTATTCATAAATTCTAAATTTGAAAAATGCTTGATTATCAAGCTTATTTTCTCCTGCCTACCCTAACTGCTGGAGTGAGATACCAACCAGGTGAAATGAAAGCACTAGTGCAGCCACACCAACATTTTGTCTATTTCTCGCCCGCTTTGCACATTCTCACTCCAAATCCTATTCATCAACAACTCATTTTGGAAGTTACATGTGAATCTGATTCTTAGAATTTAAAAAATATTAGGAATGTCGATTGTTTCTAGAAAAAATTAAAAAGGATCTTCCAACACATGCGTAAAAAAACAATCATGTATCCTTTCTTCCACTGCTTTCTTGTTTTCAGGTGATTCACCCTGTTGATTTTTTTCAAAAGGATGAAAAATATGTTGAAACTGCTGTAAATAACAACCTTCTGAATTGAAACACAGTTCTAACTGAAATGAAGGTTCTGGTGTAGAGCAATCCATATCTAATACCAACATTGATTTGTCATCCTCTTCATTCCTAAGCTCACAACCCATCATCAACTATAGATTAAGACTGTAAAGGTTCTCTATATAGCATGCCATGGGGTCATGAAATGCATGAGAGAACATTTCTTTTTTAGGGGTTAAGATAGAAGGACAAGCTTTCTTCACAAGTGTTTGTTGTTCTTGCTCTACATATTTGAAAAGCTAACATCATGAACTATTTGACAGTCTAGAGTTTCCATGGATGCATTTTCAAAACCACGATTTTCAAATGAATCAAATAAAACAACTTCCTCTTCATTATCTTTCTGTATTTCCGATTGAAAAATGGCATACACTGTTTTGTTGCTTTCCATCAACTCTATGTAATTCATTTGTTTATTGCTTGAAGTCTCCATAGATGTAGTTTTATAGCCCTCATATCTGTTTAAGCCACTTAGAAATTGGACCACCACATCATTCTCAGGGGAGGAAAGACAACTTTGAAACACTTTGTCTTGATGGAAATCTTGTTGCATATCTACATTAGTTTTAGGGGAAGGAAAATGACCTTTAACAACAATTTCCTGATCATCTTCATCTTCATTTTCAAGCTGGTAGTTGAGCACAGACTGAGAATATGAACTAAAATAACCTTTCATGTGATCAACCACATGATCATTTAATTCATATGAAGGTTGTCGATCTTTCTTTCTCACAATCATGGAAGTCCGACTTTCCTTCTTCTTCTGTTATCTCATGATTTGCTTTCAACAATTCAAAGGAAGAAAAACATAATGGAATATGGATTTAATTTGCAAGTCCACTGCATTTTGGATATTCAACATCACATCTAGAAGGTTCCTGATATGGAACATTATTTACATCTTTCTTCAACAATTTGAAAGAAGAAAAACACAATGGCAAGGTTTTTTCCCCTGATTCAAAATCTTCTTCATTTCCTGCACATTTTTTCATTTCTCTAGGCTGTTGAACATACTTCTTTTCAGATTTCTCTCCGACCAATGGCTGCATTCCCTTGTCAAATTGTATTAGCATATTTTCCTTTGTCTCAATGATGATCTTAACATTTTCTTTCAATATTTTAAATGAAGAAAATCATAAAGGAAAATAATTTCTTTCAGCTTCTTTGTTACCTTCTTCTCTGTAGCTGTGATATGAAAGTCGTTGGATCTCACTATACTGCTGAAAAGGAACATTTTCAGGAGCATAGCATGCAATGGGATGTTCTAAAAAGTAAACCTCATAATCATCATCATATTCATCATATATGGGCAGATCAAAAACACCTGCAACACCATCTAACAAGAAAAAACTTGGAGCATCAACTTGTTCCTCAACAAACCGATTTGCAAGCTCATTTTCTTGACTATATTCAAATGAATATATGAAACAATCAGCTCTATGCTTGTCATGGGGTGGATCAAAAACTACATAAGTACCTTCCCTTTCAATAAGTGTAATATAATCTTCTGCAAAATCATTTGCATTCAAAACTTCAAAAGGACTTATGATATCATTGATTTTATGCTCAAGATTCCAGTCAAATGTTCTTTGTTCACATTCATCCTTATATCCTGGAACATCCAATTTTTCACTTTGAAGTTGTTTGCATGCTAGGATATTGTGTTGAATATCCTGAGCATCACTGAACATTTTTTGTAAGGTCACAGGTCTCCTTTCCATCAAAAGGAAACACAAATCTGGGTGAAGAGTAGTGGCATACTATAGCATGGCAGCAACTTCAGTGGGTCAAATTTATTTGGGAAAATAATAATACTTACTGGAAAACCTTCTACTGAATGTGGAAATGGTCTTAGTGCTTTTCCATTTCAAGGCATAGAATTTTGTAAGCTGCAGGCCTAGAGATTTCTTCTTACCCCAAAACTTCGAAAAACACCCTTCAATTCTTCCCATGAGCCAATTTTCCCTAGTTTCAAATGTTTGAACCATTCTTTGGTATCTCCTTTCAAGGATTGAGAGAAATCCCTCATAGAAACATCATCATGATCAATTTCAAACAAATCTATAAAATTCTCAAAACCTTGGATGTGTTTTTCGGTTGTGATGGTACCCTATCCCTCGTCAAACATAGGTAGGTACTCATAGTACTTTGGAGGAAAATTGTGAAGGATGTGGGGTAATTTCAAGGTCTGTATATGGTCTAGATATTGGAGGGTTTTGAACCAAGCACTGGAGATGCAATATCAGCCTTGGTCTCATGAGGTTTATCCACTTGGTTGTAGTTATCATATGGTTCAGGTGGGAGATTTTGACTAAGGTCAATAATAAATTGAGGGGATATTTGTATAATCTTAAGAGGAGAATATGCAACTTCAAGATTATTGATCATCATTTGCATGTAGTATATAAAGAAAAAATTGTCTAGCATGTTCAGGCAAGGACCAGAAGCAACTTATAACAAACAATAAAATGCCTTGGAAAAATTCCCATTTTAATTACTTGTTTTTTTCCATAATTTTTTTTCATACCTCTGTCAGGGGTTTCATCTTCGGACAATGGAGTCGTCAAGGATGTTTCACAAGCTAGATTCTGCATTGAGAGTGGAGTCACCAGTAAAATTTAAATTTATGGATTCTTCTACCAGTGGAATCACCTTCAAACTGATTTTTTGATGTGTGGAGTCACCAGAGAAGGAATACAACCAATATGTGCCTAAGCGTATACCGCTCTCAGACCTTAGAACTTAGCCATGTCGTTCTTTCCCAAGGAAAAGTTTTCAATTTATTCTCGGGAAGCAGTGCTAGAATCTTAGCACCCTGTAAATTTGTTCGGTTGATAAAACAAATGACAGGGGTAACTATTTCAACGTACTTTAGAGCTGTGCACTATCCTGCTCAACTCAGAGAGGGATCTCTCATGTCACTTGATATATATTTGGAAATTAGTGGCTAGATTTGGTTTGTTGTGGTGGTTTTTATAAAGTTGTTGGCAAGGAAGGGGAGGGACACTTATGGCTATGGAATTGAAATTAAATAAAAAATATCAGGCCATTGGAACTATCCCAAGGAGAAAGGCTAAATGAGGCAATGAATCTAAGTTGTAAATTGAAATTTGTAGGGTGAAAGAGGAAAAGGAAAAATAATTAACCACATCATAGAATTATTGAAATGAATTCTGAATTAGCTAGGAAGAGAATCACATAGTTTAAATCGCTTAAGTCGAGAGCATAATAATATGAATTTCAGACCTTTAACTCTCCAATTTAAACAGAAGAAGATGCAAATGGAATTTTAAAGACACAAGAAATACACACTATGAGAGAAAATATAACTCATATCACAACCATTAGAATCTTTTCATGAAGAGTTCAAAATGCTTTTTCATTATATATTAAATTTAGCTCCAGGACATTAGAGAGTCCTCCTGCATATATATATA
>JZKD02S1300852.1:71969-83026 GCA_000966675.3 Picea glauca | reverse complement strand
AGACCTAATAGAAGCTTCCGCTTCTAGAAGGATCTTCCTCTAGATGCTTCTCTTAATATACATATTTAGTATAAATAAGGGTCAAGGGTATGAAAACCCTAGCTTGGATATTATTTTAATAGAGCACTGCTCGACTGGAGGTTTCCCCCTCGAAGAGGCCTGTGAACATTGCTATCTTAATCAAAGTGTTCTTTCTGTTGCTATTTTGTATATCATTTCTGTGTATTGTGAAGATTATGCTGGATATTTTACTGTTATTTTGTCATTTCTAACATTTCATTTCTGTTCTGCATATTTTATATATCTGGTATCTTGCAGTATCCAACATAAGCAGTAGTACATCTCCAACAACATTCAAACATGGTTCAATCAATCTCAGCAAATCCAAGTCGATTCAACAATAAATAGTCTAGTCATCAAGAAGACATCAGTTGGGTTCACATATCAACAACTTCAAGTATTCCTCCCTTGAGCAATTAATAAGTAACAACAATAGTTGTCATTGAAAATTCCAGTCGACAGGAAACTAACTCAAATCTCAATCGATCAATACTCAGTCGAAACTCTAATTGACTATTGTGTCATCTTGATCCTTTCTCGACCACTTCCAAGGGAATCATCACTAAGTAAGAGTAATGTTGCATGAATGTAAAACCAATGATACACAATGATATGATGTCCTCAAACATTTTGTCAAATTATTCCACGACCATCCATCAATACAACCACAATCTATCTTGGTATTCAACATTGGTCCACAATTATGTCTTTCACGTATCTTTTGAAAATATATGAAAAAATAGTTTCCATTCTTTCGATTCTATGGTGAGGATGATGATAGGGAACAAATTTTTATGCTGGATGATGCAAGGAATTAGGATTAGGGTCAAGTTCAATTATAGGAGTAGAAAAACCTAACATATCAACAACAATGTCATCTGTAATAACATGCTCAAATTCTGGAAATTGAGGAATAAGTAACTCATCAATATATTTATCACAATATATAGAGGTTGTTCTTATGGAAAACCATTATGAACTCCACTTGCAACAAATAAAACTTCATTTCTTGTAGAAAGGCCAGGTGTAGATAGGGAGACAACATCAACAACATATATAATATTTTTTCTTCATGTCTTCATCTCAGGGGTAATAGGAAAAACAATACCATATCCATTATCTCCAAGTCCTCCTCCATTATAGTCAATCTTTCTCAATAGTTGGGACCCAATACCTATAGTGTGTTTTTTAAGTAATTAACTTACAATACACATATTTATTATTAATATCATCAACCTAAATGAATAAACTGTTTCACAAAACACCCAATCATCTCTGTGATATCTACTGATGCAGGAGCATCTCTCCACGTCATCCATCCAACCAGCCAGCCATGTCAAGCGCGTGCATTCAAGATGAAGAGAGGCCCATCCCTCATCTTTTAAATTGTAATTGAATGTAATTTAATGTTTAAGCTGGTGAGCTGTGAAGCCGTGCCTTTGTGCAGGCATAAGTAGATAGGCCTTTAATGTTTTGTATGGCTGAGATCTAGATCCAGATAGTGGACTAGACAACCCATTCAATGTAATTGAATAGGGAAGGTAGATTGGATGGAAGATCTCTAAGAGCCCCCTCAGGTAAAAGAGATTGGGAGTATCTCTTTAGTAGTTAGTCAAGAGCCGAGAGAGTGTGAGTAGAAGAAGTGGGGATAGAAGAGAATTTGCAAGTAGAGAGCAGAAGAGAAGAGTCAGAGAGATCTTGAGAACACCCTTGTACAAAAAGGCATTTGCCATTTTAATATAAACAGAAGCAATTTTTCCTGCATGTATTTCTGTGTTATGTGGATGTCTGTGAGTGTTCTTTATGTGCTGTAGATGTATGTTGTAGGTTTGAATTTGTAGGAGTTGGTTGGATTTCAGGTGAAGTTCTTTGAGGTTTCATGCCAGGAGGGCATGAAAAAGTACTGCGGTCTCTGAATAGACGTGCACAGAGGTTTCACTTCTGAATACTGCGGGTTCAGACAAAGATGTGCTGCAACACAGGAACTGGAATCAACAACTCAGGGAAGACCTCAAGGTTACTAAATACCTTGGAGGCTAGGTTGTGGGGGAAGAACACAGTTGCAGACAAAATCTCTGAGGAGTTCTGTAGAGCTCTTCCAAGTGGGCATTGAGCATATGCACAGTGGTGCATTGAGAAGAACTCTGCTGTGATTTCAAGGAGAACCAGAATCATTGAGGATTCTAAGAGCTCTGCCAAGTGGGCATTGAGAAGGTTCAAGGAGTGCACAGAGGAAAGAACTGCTGAATGTTCTGAGAGGAGATACTCTGCCAGGAGGGCATTGAGGCATTGTGCAGACAGGCAGAGGAGAAGATAAATCTTTGAGTTCTGTATTCTGAAGGAAGAATCCACTGGGGGATCTTCACAGGGTTGTTGAACACCCTACAACACTCAGCAAGAGGTTTCTTGAGAGAAATAGCCAGCAGGGCATTTCATTCTCCATTTGAGGGAGAAGGGAAGAAGGATAAAATACCTTAGGGGTATGAGAATGTGAGAAGCTCTGGAAATACAACACTGTGTGTGCGTGAAGACTCTGCAGAGGCGTAGGAGTCATAGAGTCCCTTGAGGATTCAGGCACAGAAGCTCAGGAGGGACGAGTGATTTTAGGCATAGAGCATAGCTGCAAGGAGTGCAGAGATTGAAGAAATATTTGGAGGAGTTCAGAGTTCCCATAAGCTCAGGGGGAACATCATTTTCATACGCAGGTGAGAAATTAGGTAAAGGAGCTCATAGAGAGGAGAGGAAAAAGGTGGAGGCATTTGGTTTTGAAATTCTTCCAAGTCTGGGAAGAAAGTGCGTAAGCTCAGGAGGGATCACAGTAGCCATTAGATCGGCTGAAGAAGAAGATCTGGACCGGTGGTTTCTACGTCCAGGGGGAGCTCAGGAGAAGCCTACATAAGGGAGAGATCGAGAGATGTTGGATCTCATTCAGAAATCCCGTCAGCTGTCAGATCGGATAGAAGGTGAACATGGTTTAACCCTTCTCATGCCAGGCAAAAGTCCTAACAGGTATTGGGATATCGGCGTTCGTGATATCGGGGATATCGAGGACACGAGGAGAGTCACTTGACACCAGGAACCCTGAATCAAATATATTTGATCTAGACCGTTCGTTTGGGAGTGGACTAGTGTCTCGAGATTGCCCACATCTGGGACTCGGGCATTGGAGGTTGGAAGAGGAAGTCTTTTGACTTCACGAGTGGTGAAAAGGCGAGAGCTCTATGTTGTGGGCCTAGCTGACGTCACATCAGGATATCAGCACTTGGGATATCAGAGTTCTCGAGGTCGAGAAAGTTGAGAGATTTCAAGTCTCGAAACAACGAGGATTGATCTGAACCATCCATTCACTTGGGACACGTGTCAGAGATCTGGAGAAAGTCGGAGTATTGGAGATCGACATTTCACGAGTCCTGGAGATGAGGCATCCGGGACATTTGGAACCGCGAAGTCATGAGAGGTGATTAGAGCCATCCGTCTTGAGGGGACACGTGGTAGTGAGCGAGGCCTTCAGAAAAGGTCCCGATAGGAGAGCCACATCGGGAAATCGCGAATCCCGTGGACAAAGTGTTTACACATTTTGGAATTGCGATGTCTGAAACCCCAAAAGGAATAGGATTGTGGTCATATAAGGGAAGGTCGTGTGGACCAAGAGTCTATCCCAGGGGACTAGCAGAAGTTGGAGCATATCGGGATTCGGTGGATCGCGGATCCTGAGGACAAGTGCGTTTCAACACTTGAAGGTCCGAAACCCCGACATGAGGATATAAGGCTGCGGTCTTATGAGAAGCGGTCATATGGACCAGAGCATAGCCAGGAGGGGCTAAGGCCGGAAGGAGCGCATCAGCAAATTGGTGATCAGGAGATCGTGGGGACAGAGGTTCGTGACATCGAGGATCATGAAACCCCGAAACCCGAAACAAGATCAGGAAAGGGTCACAGGCGTGTGTAGAGGCTGTGACAGGGAAAGGATAAGGACCTGTGAATTGGGTTTTCAACAGATATTCCAACAAGGAATCGAATGAGCTAATTCGTCTCAAAGGGGAATTTGAACGATCCTGTGAGCAGGAGAGCGCGAGGTGGTGGAACGCGTAAAGGCTTGACTGCATCAAGTGGTATCAGAGCGGGAACTTCACTTTTATATTTCAGGTGAAGCGGGAAGGCAAAATAAGACAAAGCATTGGAGACTCTGTGACGATTGTTTGCAGGTAGACAACAATCAAGAAAGAAGTCAGGAGGACTGTAGGATGAAGCTGGTAACACTCTTGGTGTAGAGTGACAGCAACATGTTTGCTAGTAAAGCAGACAAAGAAAACACCATGGTTACTGAAGGCCATAGGCATGCTGGAAAGAGGAGAAAAGAAGAAAATCTTGCAAAAATGGATAAAGAGCTCGTTGAAATAAAAGAAGACATAGAAGATCTTGAACTACGGATGCAGCAGAAAGCCAAGACAAGATGGGTATATGAATGGCCCATGAAGAAGCCGAAGATAAAATGGCCAGTCAAGGAGTTGATGGCTAGAAGATAGTGTAGTCTGTTAAGAGGATGGTTGAGGATGGTTGAGGATGATGAAAACCTTGATGGACCTAAAGAAATGGTTCAGGTGTGTGAGACAGAGACTAGGAGAGGTCTCAATGATGAAGAGAATGAATTGGGATCAACTGAAGATCTCAAGAACTGCCAGGAGGGAAGAGACGAAATTCCAGTTTTCCAGGTGGGCAACGAGTTGAGATCACTGCGGGATCTCATAGACTGTCATGAGGACAGCCAGGGAATTTCACATTTCTAGCTGGGCAATGAAATGAGGTCGTTGCGGGATCTCAAAGACTGCCAGGAGGGAAGCGGAAGCATCTCAGACTGCCATGTGGGTAGAGATGAGAATTCGAGACTGTCTGAAGGTCTCATGGACTCAGAAGTGAGTTCAATTTAGCAAGGAGTGCTGATGAATATGGGATCAGTTGATCTCATAATCTGCCAGGAGAACAGTGAACAGATCCCATATTGCCAGGTGGGCAGGGATGAGCAGATGAGTTGGAATCAGCCAAAAGAGCTGACAGAGAAGGTGAGCTCAGAAATGGATTTGGATCAGCATGTATAGCTTATAGAAGAGGAAGAACATATGGGTCTTCTGATGATTGGGGGAATCAAGATATTCCTACCACTTGCCCATGGGGAGGCAAAAATCTATGTTGCGGATGCAACAACAACAGAAGGACAGCTAGCGGATACTGTCGCAGAAGGATTGGAGTAGATATCTGAAGCTACCCAAGCAAGAGAGGAAGAAGAACATTATGAGGAGTGTCTCAATGCATTCAACCAGGAAGCTGAGAAAGCTACAACACTGAAACTGACAGCAGAATAAGCAGGAGAAGAAACCAAGCATTCTGAGGAATGGCTCAATATTTTCAGCCAGGAGACTGAAAAGACTACAACATGGGAGTTTGCAGCAAAAGAAGAAGAAGAGGCAGACAACATTTGTTTTGCTTCTCTGTGGGAACAGGTAGAAGCCCTGGAGAGAAGGGTGAAGGTGCAGAGCGTGCACATCCAATAGGTAAAGTTGGAAGCTGATGAAGAAGGCATGGGAGATCACTGTGACCTGCTCATGTGCCGAAAATTTTTGCAGCTGGGGAGAGTGTAAAAATAGGACCAGCCATTGGAGTAGGTGGATACAGTGATCGAGGAAATTAGAAGGCTGATGTTGAGGTCAGCAGAGACTGCCAGCGAGGAGCCGCTGAGCAGAAAGGATGAAGTAGCAGCAGCAACAGGATGGAGCGAATGAACATCTCCAGAGGATGATTTGGGATCCAGGAGGATTTCAACATCAGAGATGGGAAGCTCATGAGTAGGAGCTCATGAATTTTTCAGCTAAGGAGTATGATGCAGGAGCATCTCTCCATGTCATCGATCCAGCCATCTAGCTGTGTCAAGCGCATGCATTCAAGACAAAGAGAGGCGCAACCCTCATATTTTAAATTGTAACTGAATGTAATTTAATGTTTAAGCTGGTGAGCTCTGAAGCTGTGCCTTTGTGTAGGTGTAAGTAGATAGGCCTTTAATGTTTTGTATGGCTGATATCTAGATCCAGATAGTGGACTAGACAACCCATTCAATGTAATTGAATAGGGTAGGTAGATTGGAGGGAAGAGCTCTAAGAGCCCCCTCAGGTAAAAGAGATTGGGAGTATCTCTTTAGTAGTTAGTCAGGAGACGAGAGAGTGTGAGTATAAGAAGTGGGGATAGAAGATAATCTGCAAGTAGAGAGCAGAAGAGAAGAGCCAGAGAGAGCTCGAGAACACCCTTGTATAAACAAGCATTTTCCATTTTAATATAAACAAAATTAGTTTTTCCTACATGTATTTATGTGTTATGTGGATGTCTACGAGTGTTCTTTATGTGTTGTAGATGTGCACGGGGTTTAGCCCTTCTCATGCCAGGCAGAAGTCCTGACAGGTATCGGGATATCAGCGTTCGTGATATCAGGGATATTGAGGACGTGAGGAGAGTCACTTGACACCAGGAACCCCGAATGAATGAGATTTGATCTAGACTGTTCGTTTGGGAGCGGGTGCGTGTCTTGAGATTGCCCAGATCTGGGACTCGAGCATTGGAGGTTGGAAGAGGAAGTCTTTCAACTTCACGAGTGACAAAAAGGTGAGAGCTCTATGTTGTGGGCCTAGCTGATGTCACATCGGGATATCGACACTCGGGATATCAGAGTTCTCGAGGTCGAGAAAGTCGGGACATTTCAAGTCTCGAAACAACGAGGATTGATCTAAACCATCCATTCACTTGGGACACGTGTCAGAGATCTGGAGAAAGTCAGAGTATCGGAGATCGGCATTCCGCGAGTCCTGGAGACGAGGCGTCCAGGACATTTGGAACCACGAAATCACGAGAGGCGATCAGAGCCGTCCATCTTGAGGGGACGCGTGGCAGCGAGCGAGGCCTTCAGAAAAGGTCCCGATAGGAGAGCCACATCAGGAAATAACGAATCGGGATATCGAGAATCTTGTGGACAAAGTGTTTACACATTTTGGCATTGCGATGTCCGAAACCCCGAAAGGAATAAGACTTCGGTCATATAAGGGAAGGTCGTGTGGACCAAGAGTCTAGCCCAGGGGACTAGCGGAAGTTGGAGCATATCGGGATTCGACGGATTGCGGATCCTGAGGACAAGTGCGTTTCGGCACTTGAAGGTCCGAAACCCCGATAGGAGGATATAAGCCTTTGGTCTTATGAGAAGCGGTCATATGGACCAGAGCATAGCTAGGAGGGGCTAAGGACGGAAGGAACGCATCGGCAAATCGATGATCGGGAGATCGCGAGGACAGAGGTTCGTGACATCGAGGATCACAAAACCTCGAAACCCGAAACAAGATCGGGAAAGGGTCAGAGGCGCGTGTAGAGGCCGTGACAGGGAAAGGATAAGGACCCGTGGATCGGGTTTTCAACAGAGATTCCAGTAGGGAATTGAATGAGCTAATTCATCTCAAAGGGGAATTCGAATGACTTGTGAGCAGGAGAGTGCGAGGTGGTGGAACGTGTCTTTACTGCATCATCTACACTAGGAATGACACTCACACAGTCTTCCTAAAGGTGCAACAAGGTGTAAAGGTTCTATCAACCCTGACCTTATTTATGGTTATGTATCTAGTGTGCTGACATTGTATGTGAAATCAATAAGTTGCGCATAAGTACTTAACACACTAAGGATTAAGTAATATATTCAACATCATTTCTATAGACATAAGTGTTTCAACTTATTAAGATGATCAAAATTTTATGTTATGAAACTCTTATTCTGATTGACAAGAGTAAAAAGACGTCCAAGGATATAATATAATCATTACTAAATAACTAAATTAAAGGATTATTCCTTAAGTTCTCTATTTCGTTGACCCATCTAATTGTACCCATTATATATATATGTCCCACAAACAAGGAGGTCTCATACACCAATTTGGTGTGGTTTAGCTGTGACCTTAAAAATAGATTATTATTATTATTATATATAAAATTTATCCCAAAAATTATATTGTATATATACCAATGAAATAATAGTATACATATAATCGTACTTTTTTAAGTCTTAAAGGAAAGTGCATCTTACAAGAATCAAGCGATAATGGCACAAACGTTAAAGTGGAAATAAATATAAAATATTACAAGAGGCATTCCTTCAATTAGCTTAATATAACATCCCAAATGTAAATCAATACGTAGAACAACCATAATCATAACAGACAAGACATTCGGCTCAAAAAGAGGGACGCCATGTGTTACCATGCACCATCCTGATCTAAAGAAACAATTGTGAGTGTTAAAATCTCCAAACTTGATTTTTCCCCTGGAATTGATAGAGAACAATGACTAAGGAACACTTTAAGAGTCTAAGCTTCTATCTCCACACCCAAGAATGTTTAAAAGTTAACATGGTACCCGTTACTTCTTCTCACAAAAGAATGGTTAAAAATCCCACTTGTTGTGTGGAAGAAAAATTGTCTCCATAGTCTATACTAATCACACTCGAGCAGGGATGATTTTAAGGATGAAAATTTATTTTAAAATGTAGAAACCTTGGCAAATCTTACTAATCCTTCATATGCCAACTATAAATTATTGGCGATATTTTTGTAAAAATATTCAAATTTCTTAGGATTTTATATGGTTTTTATAAAATTTTGGCGATTTTTGAGGTAAAACAATTTTACCCTATAGAATTTGGGCAAATCGTTTTTAAAATAGTGAATCTCGTTTTTGGAAAAACCATGGAAAATTAGCCCATGAGCAAAATTTAACCCCTAAAATCATCTATGCACTCGAGATATAAAGTGGTCTGAGTTTGATTCGTTGTATACAATTGTTACTATCACTTCAAATACTCAAGTGAGAATACACAACAACAATGAAATTACGCAATAGTTCGATCAAGGATAAAATATATATCTTGAATTTGTTTCAAAGTATCCTCATAAGGTAAAGGGTCTACATATTAGATACGCACATACTATTTTTTTTGAATTTTACTAAGAGATCAAAGTAGTTCCAAGTAATCTTTGCTTAATAATTTTTTATAGATTTAATTATAAATATATTTTTTTTTCACAACCTACACTAACCCACAAGAAGAAGTTCTTTATTAATATATCAATGTAGTAAATATAGAATAGATTCAAGAGTAAAACCTCTAAATGAGGAATATTTATACAACATAAATCTTTTAAATTAAGACCAAGATCCATTCACCATACTCATATAATATTTTAATTGCTATCAGAATATATCTAACACAAAAATAATAATTGGAATAGACCATAGCTTAGAATGCTTGAACAAGAATAAAACAAATTATATTCATCATAATTTGTATTTAAAGAATGGCTACAGTAGATATAACTTGAGATTATTATGAATTATTAAATCTATATAATTCTGTCAAAAAAATGCATGAACATTTAAATTATGCAGAGTTATTATATTTCTAACTGGACAGAAGCGTTCTGTGTGCAATTAGGCACATAGATTCAGTACATGAATAGGATTGAAATTGAAATTTGTACAAGGATTTTTTTATTTAATTAACCCAATGCTAAATACCATAAGCAAATGAAATTGATATTTGATGACGTTTTTCAACTTTAATCTTGTGCATGACCTCCTTCCTTTCGCTTGCTAACCCAAATACTTCACTTGTACCTCCCAACTGTTAGAGGTACTCTTCTTCCCCCTTATCCCCTTGAGCCACAAAGGGGCCACACACAGAAAACTAGATATCAACTAGCTCAACCTTTTTCTCGTAAGGAGAGGCTTCCATCTCTTGTACAAACTTGCATCCCAACTCACACAAGTAAACTCAGTCAAGAAAAATTTTAACAACATTTCTCTCATCCAACAATACGGTAATTTCCTCTTCCTCTCCATTCTTTTTATAAGAGAAATCACTTCAACACTTGTCCTCTCATGCAAAATGATCTAAGTTTTAATAATTTAGTTGGAAATTATTCACCCCCAACACATGTCACACTTTCCCCAAGTTGCACATGTTTAATCCCTTTTAATTTAAATAACTATGCATTTTCCCTCACACTCTTCAATTAGTTCCTAGAGTTTCTCCTAGTTGTCCCTTAGTTCCCCAATTTCTCTTTTATTGTGTCTCCCAACTAATTTACACTTGGATTTTGATTTGGATTCTTCTTCTATTTAGGATTTTGAGTCTAGATTAACTTAGGATTCTAACTCCATGTGGATTGCCCAATCTCTCATGGGTTAATTTCTTTTAGTTTTAAATGTTGTTTTATTAATTTCATGCACATAGTGTGCACATGTCTTAAATTATTCCCCCCTCTCTAGATTTTAATTAGTCTAATCTCCCTTAGACTCATTTCTATCATTTCTAGAATTTTACTAAGAATAACAAATAAAGTTAGATTTTACTGTGTCCCCTTTCAAATTTAATATATAAAATTATATAAATTCAATTATGTTTTCTTTCAGTTCTAATTAATTGTTTATTCTTTATTCTAACAAGTCTAATTTTTTATTTTATTTTCTAGGGTCTTCTAGATTTTTATTGACTCACAATTTATTCATGCGACGTGCCCTTTAATATGCACCACCATGCTCTAAGGGTGCCACTCACCGTTGACTTAGTTTGAAAGTTTTTTGATGCTTGGAGTCAATACTCCACTTTCCAACCTTGTGTGAGACTAAGGGCTTAGTGAGGAATAAGGAATACTCCTTATTGCACGCTCCTCATAAATATTCGTGAGTGACTATCTGAGTCTGCCTTCACGCATCGTGAACCTATCAGAACAAGGTATTCGTTAACCTTCAGTTTAGGTCACGGGGGGAGTGCTAGTAGGTTGTGACAGGGATGCCACCACACCTCTCTCTCATCCATCTGATATATGTGCATGACCCCTTTAATCCATATGCGATTTGGATTAGAAATCATGACCATACTTGTATCCATTGAGAAAGATAATATCAATAACCCATAT
>JZKD02S1300852.1:44072-63689 GCA_000966675.3 Picea glauca | reverse complement strand
TATATATATATATATGAGTCACTTTGGATATAATAATAAGAAGTAAAATGATCAAATTAATGGTATATGTAAAACATTAACAAAGTGGTAGGTCATGTAACACCTACAAGGATAATCAACTTTGATATATGCAATACAAGGGATACTTAGGTGATAAGAATTGTTTATAATTTAGGTGGGTTTCAAGTTAGGTGTCAATTATGTATGTTGAATATGTGCAACACCATTATTAATTTAACTAGGTGAATTGAATTTTTGTACAATTTAGTGTTTTCGTCATTTTACCTTGCAATAATTGATGCTAATATGTTTTTATTCTCAATGTTTGAGCTAAAAATTTGGTGATTTCCATTTTAATTTTTTTAACAATATTATATTTAGAGATACATGTGATTTATGTTAAATTATGAATTAACAAATCCAATTCATTAAAATTGACTTCATATATGAGGGTTGGGGTGGAGGATTAATAGGAAAAAACATATAATGTTTATGCATTCTCCTATTATTCCCCCCACCTGTACCCTCAAATGGAAAAAAAATATTTGTTATAAATTCAATGTTTATCAAAACTTGAAATAAGAAGGCAGTAGTGATCAGACCTTCAAATCATGTGTCAATATTCCCATGCATGTGAAAGAATTAGTATCATACCTTTCAATGGTCTATTGCACATTTTATTTTAATTACATTATTACTGATTTTAAAAATATGATTGAAAATTTCTTAAATAAATACATAATATAAAATTTATTTTTTTATATATATGAATCAAATACTAATTAAATTTTTAGACAAATGAATTGGCTACAACCACTTTTGAATTATGCATTTACTAAACAAAATAAAGACAATATGAAATAACAACATTTTTTACTAATTGTAATAGAAAATTTGTTGTACATAGATAATAACCATAACAAGATATACCACTATATATTTTTATTAATAAAAATATAATTATATATTTTTATTAATAAAATTATAATTATATATTTTTATTAATAAAAATATAATTAAGAGTACAATGAATATTTCACATAAGCACACTCATAATTCTATTTGATCACCTAGATTTTCTTCACCAGTTACATCTATGCTATCATCTTTTTGACCAAGTGTGATAATTTCAACAAGTACATTTTCAAAAATCCATTTTCCTTTTGGTGTACAAGGAATAAATAACTACCAATTTTCATAGAGACATTAAGATGGAAGAAAAACAATTCATAGTGTTTTAGTGTTTAACTTGAGATGAAGACATTTCTTTGTAGGTAAATAGAATATAATTCATTAACTAGGTCATGTCTGACATATATTCTCTTATATAATAAAATATGAATCAATTGAATTTGAAATCATATATCGAAAGGATTTATAGTTCAACTCAATTATATCTCAAATGGTGCCATCATAATCAATTTGTCCTTTTATTTGGTTTGTATCTGTTACACTTGCATGCTTTTTTTTTTATCAAATGCAATAAACACTCTAAATTTTCATATTTGTTTTCTATGATCCACACTCTCCACTTGAAAATGATGATCATATTCCTACATCACAAGATATATGTGTACCTTCACGCATATGCAATTTTTCATAGTAAAATAAATAATTAATATTAAAATTGTAACGTTATATAAATATGTTTAATTTAAATATATGCAGTCAATCTCATCTATTAGATATTGTCATTTCACACCCAATTCCTATGTTTAATACATCTAGTTCAATTTCCTTCTTGTTTAGATCCAATTTATAAATTTTCTCCTTCATCCATATGTTTGTGCACTTTGTAGGGCATTGATCAAAAAATTATTGAGGGAATCGAATAAGAGGGTTTGACCTTATAAAATATTGTGATATTGGGATATGTAACCAATATACACAATGATTTTCATATCTCTACATAATGTAGTTAGATTTGGTTATAAAACCACCCAAGAAATAAAGTCTAAAGAAAACAATGTAGTTCATAGAAGAAAAGATAGAATGTTGTAATTCATATTGTTGGAGAAAATTCTATTTTCGACACACTAGTTCAATGGGACTTGAATGATTGGTTGTATTTTAGACTTTATAATTTTATACCATCATTATTATGCATGCATTCCTAAGAAAAGATCACTGCAACTCACTGCTTCTTCACTTTTCTTAATTATAGGATGTCATTTCCTATATGAGTGAATATCACTCACTCATTGAACATATCATAATATACATTGATTCTCATTCTTCATATTGTATATGTCTTCCTTTTATTGATAAGATTTGTTTGTGTATACTCTAGATAGGTCTCCTGTGCAGGTTTCCATGAAACACTGACATGGTATCAGAGTCGAGCTACTTGGAGAAACCCAAACAAGCCAGAGAAAAGAGAAAGAGGATTTAATTATTGAGTAACCCTAGTTTTCACCAAAGTCACATCCTATTCCTATTGAAAGGTGCGACAATTGGAATCGATGCAGTCTATCCATTTCCAGGGTGCGATGGTCAATCGACGTAGTCTATGCATTTCTAGGGTGCAACAGTTAATCAACGTAGTCTATCCATTGTTAGGGTGAGATCGTCAATCAACGCAGCTTCTACACATCCAAGGTGTGATATTGTCACATGGTATTCTTCACCAAGCTGTGACATTTAGTTTTTCGACATCGACGCACCCTATCCATTTCTAGGGTGTGACATAGTCATACTGTATCCTTCTCTAGGGTGTGATAATTTAGTCTGCCCTCTAGAAAATTGATTTTCTATAGTAAAACAACCATATCATGAAATCCACGATCGGGGTAGGGCTGAAATTTTGACTAGAGACACATGACATAGGGATTCTCATGTTCACCAAAAATATCCAAAACCCATATCGTAATTTAGGACATATATCTATTTTATCATATCTATAACTGCCATAAAACCGTCAGTCATATCTTAGAATCCACGATCTGGGTTTTCAGGATCTTTTCAGAATCAATAGCAGGGATGGAGACGATGCGACTTCATCAACCAATTCTAGTGATAATAATCACACTGTACAACTATTTTGAATGTAAGTCTAAGGTCGCATTCCAACTCAAAATAAAAGGGCTATACAATTTGACGATGGTGACATAAACAAAACCTACATCAACACTTGAGAAGACCAGATGGGCGAACCGTAAGGATGATGCCACATGATTATTTCTTGAGTTAATATCCATTGATTTATGGTTTCATTTTTCCACATGCAAGACTCCAAATGAGATCTGTACCACCTTTGAAGGACTCTTTGGAAAGTAGGATGAGATGCGAGGTCATATGCTTGAGGTAGAGTTGAATACCTTACACCCTAAAACTTTTGATAATATATAATATTTCTTTACTAAATTTAAATCTTTGATATTGAGCTTGGGTGAATGTGGTATTGATAAGTATACATAAGAGAAACAACTTATTCTAACAATATTGGCCAAGCTAGGACCATAATACATTGTATATGTCTCCGATTTCCATTCTGGCAGATGTTTTTTTGGAACAAATTGGAAAATGCCTACGATGGATCAGTTCATTGAGTCTCTCACACAAGAGAAAAAGAAACTCATAAATATGGGCCTCATGAAAGATCCCAAATAAAATTCACTTACCATTCATGATGGGAAAGGATCATCCAAACAAAATGAGAAGGAGAAACAAAACAAGAAGGAGGGATATTCCAAACCCTTTAACGATTCTTCAAGTTCCAAAGACTCTTCAGATTCCAAGAAGAAGAAGAAGGTAAAGAATCACACTTACTGTAATAAACCAAATCATGAAGAATCCACATGCATGAAGAAACAAATTGATCTTATGGCACATGCACTTCAATATAACAACCTTGGAAACTTCATTCCAGAGGGAGTCAAGAAGTAGAAGGAAGAAGATCATGCTCCTAAGAAAGCTAATCATCATGATCTTGTTGCAATTAATTCATCATATGATTCATGGATTATAGATTCTATTGCATCCCATCATATGGAAGCAAAGAGAAAGTTTTCTCTTCTTTTATTCCATGCTCAAGACCCCCTATTCTCATGGGGGATGATACTCCAGTAGCAGTAGCATGAGAAGGTAGAGTGGAACTCCACAATGGCAATTTTGAGAATGTTTTACATGTTCCAAAGATTCCTATGAATCTGATCTCAGTTTATCAGATCACTCAAAAAGGTAAAAATGTTGAATTTGCATCAGATTCAGTTTCATTTATTGACATGCATGACAATTCCATAATTGAAATTGGTAAGGTGGATCACAAGTCAAGTTTGTATAAATTCACTAAGTTTTCTGATGATTACTCCTCTTTTCTACTTAAACATAAGGAGAGTACTTTGCATGCACCTCGAGTGCAACATGCATATACTCTCTTGCTTCCATCAGTTTCATACATCAGAGATGATTCCATACACTGAAATTATGTACATGGAAATAAGCAGGTAGTACAACCAGATAAGAAGCTAGCACTGAAGCTTCAACAGATTCCCAAGAATGAACAATTCACACTTTAGGAAGTAGGTATCCTTGTAGGTAATCCACTGGATTTGAGGAGGACTCAATCTCAACATGAGGAGCCTTCTCATGTACTCTTAGCTTCAGAACCTGCGATGCCCATGCATTGATATATGATTCAATATTCTGATCCACATCTCTACAGTGAGGCTATGGGAAATCCATTATGGAAAGAAGCCATGCAAAAAGAGTATGACTCACTCCTAAAGAATCAGACTTGGCATCTGGTTCCACTTCCATCATAAAATAATATTTTTAGGTGTATATGGGTCCATAGGATCAAGAGGTACAAGGTTATACAGGTTTCCAAAGGACTTCATCAGATCCATAAATATTTCTACATCTTCACGAAGACTTTCAGTGAGTAGCAGTTTCAGAATTTGTGGGATCATCTTGTAGTGAAGAAAACAATTTCCTAGCAACTTCCTTTTCTTCTTTTGATGCATTGTCTTTTGAGGGGGGGTTTTGTTCCCACATGTTTTTCCCTCTTTTCTCATTTTTATTCAATGTTAATTAGTTGCATTGTACATGAGTACCTAATATGGAATAGTATTCGAGACTCATTTTTTACTCCATAGTGATGTTCAGGGGGGATGTTGGAGAAATTTCTGTTTTCGGCACACTAGTTCAGTGGGAGTTAACTGACTATTTCTATTTTAGACTTTATAATTTTATACCATCACTATTATGCATACACTCCTAATAAATGCTCATTGTAGCTCACTGCTTCTTTGCTTTTCTTAATTATAGGATGTCATTTCCTATATGAGTGAATATCACTCACTCATTGAATAGATCATAATATACATTGATTATCATTCTTCATATTGTATCTCTCTTCCTTTTCTTGATAAGATTTGTTTGTGTATGATCTATCTAGGTCTCTTGTGCAAGTTTCCATGAAACACTAACACATATCCCTTAATTCCCTACTTGTCTACAACTTAAGAAAACTAATGGATGTAACATCCTCTTTGTTAATCCATGAATTAGCGATGTATATTCTAAATAAAATGAATGGTCATGGACCGAGCAATGTAATACATAAACATTGTATATCGAAAATAATAAAGTAAAATGCATCATCGACTACATAAAGACACAAAAAAATTCATGGGGGATATTTTTCCACAAGAGAGGGGGTCCAAGGGGGGGAAAGGTAAGGAACTGTTCATGTCTATCAATCCCAAGCCACCTTTCTCAATTATTTTGTATGAAACTTCTACTTTCCTTTTTGAGTATTTCAAATCCCAATCATTGAATACATGTAAGAGGTTTCATGGGAAAAGTCACTTGACATAATTATTGAGAGCATGGGGTAAGTACAATCAATTGTAATGTCCCCCAACCTAGCTAAGGAACATTACAATGTGGAAAAAAACATAAAAATTAAAATTTCTACTATCTAATTAAATTCTTGTAGCTTCAAACTACAAATTACAACCAGATTTAACTATTGTATGTTACTGTTATTTACATGCACATATACACATGCTAAAATAGACATGAAATGTAGCTAACAAACTAAATTACAACAACATATAAATCAGTCTCATACACAGAATTCATGTACACCAATTTAACTCATAAAATAACACAACAACAAGATAAAACACTTATCTTTTAAATTCAGTTGTGCAACCAACTGTTTGGGAAGAACATTTCACCCAACTATAGATCTATTTTTCCAAATATAAACAACAAGTTACCCCCGATCTAGGGATATTAATACACAAAAGAAGGTGGTATTTCACTGTCCATTCACAACTCAAATAACTCACAACCCACTGATACTCTCCTACAACTATCCTGATTTTCCACCAGCTCTCTTCTTCTTGAACTTCCCAACCCAAGGAATGTACCCCTTCACTAATCCCAGTTCCTTAGGTGGCCCATTCATTTATCAAAGTCTCTCTAGAAAAGGTAACCAATAATCTCTTAGCTAGGAACTTAAGCGAACTTGCTACTAGGAAAACTACCAACAAAAATAACAACAAACACTTGTTGTTATAGTGCAACTCATACAAGAGTTCACTCTTAAATCCCGCAACCTGGATCTTCAATATTCATCTCCAATATTCTCCAAAACATCTCTATCATTCTCTATAATTATCCTTCCATGGATGCTCCCTCTCCAAGCTCACTTTCATTTCTCTCTACTTGTTGTTCATGCAAAAAAACTAAATGTGTAAGACTTTTGTAGCTACCCATACAAATTTCTCTCCTTTGGCTCCCTTTCTTGACTCACACACTTCCCCAATATGATTTTATTCAACCCTAATGCTCCCAATAACTATGGGATGTGGCTTCTCACACCCACCCTCTTACATGCATTCAATGATTGGATTTGGGAACACTCAATTAGAAATTAGCAGGTTCGTATACCAATAGAAAATTTAGGAAAATGGGTTGAATTAATATACATGAGTAATTATCCATTGGAGACCTCTTAGGAATTCTCATTGAACCTCCCCTCTATTATGGATTAATTCATATCCCATCTCTTTCCATGTCCCCTTAGCAACTGGCATCACATTTTATTATTAAAACTTAGAAATACATTTTGCATATACATCACTTGGTTGTAGCCACACATTATATCTACATTAAGCATGATTTAAATTGGGGATTATAGTGGGGATGTTACATTCCCTCTTCCCTACATACATGGTCCGTCCTTGGTGTAAACTATTCCTATATACATATATGAAAATTTATATCACAATACTTAGAAAATATTTTTTTGCAATTTCATAACTCCAACATCAACTCCAACCATAATCTCTCGTTATCCTCAACCTTTGGACCCAAGGAATGAACCATTCATTTATCAAGGCTAACCCAAGGAATGTACCATTCATTTATCAATGATAACCCAAGGAATGTGCCATTCTTTTATCAATATCCCCAATGCAATTGGATAGGACTCAAAGATGTGGTTTCGAAACTCTGGCTGCTCAAAATGGAGTCTTGCATTCTATTTTCTTCAAACTTGATAAACAATTGTGGGTATTCTTCTTGCATGTTTTAATCATGCTCCCATGTAGCATCTTCAGAACTGTAGTAGGTCCATTGAAACTTTACCATCCCTATGGATTTATTCCTGATCACTTTGAATTTTCGGTCTACGATGCGTACTAGTTCCACCCAGAAATCCCCTTCATACTCCCTCTGGATCATATTCCAACCAATTATGTGGTTAGGTCCAGTAACATATTTCTTTAATAATGACACAAAAAATACATTATCCACTCTCATGAATGCAGGAAACGCTATCATGTATGCAATTGGCCCTGTCTTTTCTAAGATTTCAAAAGGTCCACAATATCTTACTTCCAACTTCAAGAAACTTCCTAATCTTACCAAACTCCTTTTCTCCTTCACTTTTAAGAACACATGTTCTCCCAATTTAAAATATATGAAGACTTTGCTCTTGTCTACATAAATTTTCTTCCTATCATAGGAATAATTTAAATTATTCTTGACCTTTTCCATTTTCTCTTCCATTTCCTTCAACAAATATGGCCCAACAACTACTTTGTCTGTTGGATTATCCCAATGCATTGGTGTGTTACACTTTCTTCCATACAATGCTTCAAATGGAATCATTTTTAATGAGGCATGATTCCCATTATCATAAGAAAATTTCACTATGTGAATATAATCTTCCCACTTTGATGGATGATCCATCACATACATTCTAAGCATGTCCTCAATTATTTTGTTAGTCCTCTTTGTTTTCCCATTTGACTCAGGGTGATACGTTGTATTGAGATTCAAATTTGTCCCAAAACCTTTGAACAAATCCTTCCAAAAAATGGAAGTAAAGTTTGGATCTCTATCTGAAATTATTGTCTGAGGAACTCCATGTAGCCTATCAACTTCTTTCATATAAATTTCTACAATATTTTTTTCCTTTTGTGTAGTCTTTACTAGAATAAAATGTGCTACATTAATTAGCGTATCTACCACTACTATGATGGAATCATGTTGGTTCATTGTTATGGGAATCTTAGTAATAAATTAAACTGTAACCACTTCCCACCTCTATTCTGGAATGGGAAATGGATGTAACAAACCTAATGGATGCGTATGCCCCATATTCACTTTCTAACACTCTAGACATCTAGCTATGTAATTCACCACTTATTTCTTCATTCTTGGCCAGGATTATTGGATTCTTACTACCACAATTTTCTTATGGTATCCTAGGTGTCCAAAATGTGGCACATTATGTAGTCCCTTTAACATTTCATTTTTCAGCTCATTGGAATTCAACACATATACTTTTACTTTGTACATGAGAATTCCATCTTCTTTCAGCTCATAAAAAATAATTTTATGCTGAAAATTACCTTGTTGTAATGTTTCTTTTATGTTCAAATATTGTTGAACTGAATTTTTGGCTAAAATAATTTTATATTTCAAATTAGTCCTATACATGTTGATGGCTTCAATATGCACTTCATGAGCTCTCCTGCTAAGTGCATCAACCACTTGATTCTCCTTCCCTTTTATATTCTTAATTTCAAATTCATACTCAGTTAGGAATTCCATCCATCTAGTTTGTATGGAATTGAATGTTGGCTGTCCAAACAAATCCTTCACACCACAATGGTATTTCCTTAGGTTGAATTTATTCCCTATAAGTTAATGTCTCCAAATTTTTAATGCATGTATAATTGTTGCTAACTCCAAGTCACTTGTAGCATAATTCCTCTCTTTCTCTTTTACTTTTTTGGACTCATAGCATACCACATGATCCTTTTGAATGAGAACTCCACAGGTCCTTTCCTTTTATGCATATGTGCACACCATAGAATATTCATTTGGATCTACAATATTTGATATTGGTGCACTTGTCAATATTTCTTTCAGCCACTGAAAGTTTTTTTCACACTTGGAACTCCATTCAAATTTCACTCCCTTGTTTTCGAAATAAGTGATTGGGCTTGAAATCTTTGAGAATTATTTTATGAATCTCCAGTAATAAACGATAAGACCCATGAATGATATGAAATATGTCATATTATTTGTCATTGGCCATCCTATAATGGTGTCTATCTTCTTAGGATCCACCGCTATTTTCTCTGCTGAAATTATATGCCCAAGTAGTGGATCTTCTTTTGATAAAATATGCACTTACTTAGCTTAGCATTCTATTTATGCTCTCTTAAAACTTGCAAAATCATTCTCAAATGTTTCTCATGTTCCTCTTCTAATGTATATTATATGATTATATCATCTAGGTACATGATCACAAATGTTCCCATCTACTCCCTAGTCACTCCATTCATCAACAACATAAAAAAAATAGGGCATTTGATAGCCCAAATGGCACTACTGTGAATTCATAATTACGAGATATTTTCTTGAATGTTTTATTGTTGATGTATTCTTCCTTTATTATTACTTGGTGATAACCTAATCTCAATTCATTCTTAGAAAATATTATTTCACCTTTCAATTGATCAAACAAATCATCAATTCTTGGAAAATGATATTTTTTCTTTATGGTGACCTTATTCAGCTGCATGAAATCAACACACAACCTTAAGGTTCCATATTTCTTCTTCAAAAAAAGAACCGGGGCTCCCAAATGTGACACGCTATGGAATATATACCCCTTAACAATTTTTCAAGCTACACCTACAAATCCTTCAACTCTAGTGTGCCCAATCTGTATGGTTTCTTGGATACTGGGGAAGATCATGGCACCAAATCAATAGAGAAATCAATGTCTCTATTTGGTGGAAATCCTGGGATTTCCCTAAAAACATATTCAAATTTCCTTAAGTATGGATGGTATTCAATGCTTTCCACTTTACCTTTGGCTTCATCTTCCACATGGGATATAAAAATATGACATCCCTTCCTAAAACTCTTTTTCAACTGCATAGCTGAAATATTTTGAACAACTGCAAATTTTGGAATGCTTTGAATCTTCCTTTGTTTCCCTTCTTCACGAAGCCATGCAATTTTATGGTTTTAACAGTCTAGGACAACATGGTTTTTTTCCAACCAATCCATTCCAATTAGACAATCATATGAATCCAATGATATAGGTTTTACATCTACCTTCGTGTTGAGTCCATTCATGTCTATAAGACAATATTTAACTAGCTCATTGATCTTCCTCTTAGCTCCTGTGGATAATTGAAATAACCAATATTTCTTATTCTTACTTCTTTAAAAGTGAAATATTTCAAACACATTATATTTTATGTAACTATGGCTGGCTCGAGAATCAATTAAAATTGCTATGGGTTGGTTATCAGTCTTACCTTCCATTTCGATCACGGGGGATTGATATTTCACTTGCTTGTTTTCTAAAGATACATACATCCTTGTCATTTTATCTCCCATATATTGCATTGCTTCCTCCTCTTGAATGTTGTGAAAAATTCTCGTTCTTTCTCCTTTTTTAGGGAAGTCCCTATATAAGTGATTTCCCTCACATCCCCAACATTGTGCAAGATGATGCCTTGGCCTTTTCCCAAATGAATCTGCAGACTTGTGATCATTTTGGGTTGAATAACCTTGTTGATTTTCTTGGGGGTTGTTCTTGAAAAATGGTGTCTTAAAACCTTTCTTCATTTGATCCTTTTTACCGTTGATCTTGTCATTCCAATCCTTTTGGAAAATTGATCTTCCTCTACTTTGTTCATAAAGATTATTTTCTCTCCTTATGGATGTTTCAAAAGTTTTGAGTTTATCATATTGTATCTTGTCACTATAGAAGGAGGGTATCCCACTTAGAAACCTTTGGATTTTTACTTTGTCATCCCTTATGAAGTCCACATAATTCATAAATTCAAAGAACCTTTTCTCATATTCCTCCATTTTCATGCTTCCCAACTTGAGTTCAAAGAAATATTTCATATTTCTTTCATAGTAATGCTTGAATAAATATTTCTCTTGGAAATATCCTTTAAACTGCCTCCATGAGATCCTCTTCTTGTCAAGGTTTTGGGTTTGCTTAAGTTGATCCCACCACATGGATTCCTTTCCTTGAAAGTGGTAGGTTGCAATTATATATTCTACCCTTGAGGGGTTGATCCAGGTGGATATCGGTGGTCACCCACCTTTTCCAATTGGCTTAACACAGTTTTCTGGTAGTTTTGGTAATTTACTATTTTTAGCAGTTTTTAACTTCTGGGGCCATTTTGAGGGCCTAAATGAAGGTTTTTCGGGATCGAGATTCTCAGTGATAGAAAAAGGCTCTGGTTAAGCCCCCAAAATGAATATCCTCAATGATACCTTTCCAACGAGCAATCGTGCACCCCAAATGAAGATCGTATGCCAAAGTTACGCACCTAGGAAGTTGATACACCAAACTACCCAAAATGGGTTCCACAAAACTTTTGGCTCTTCATATTCCGAGGTTGGGGTTTTGGATTTTGTTTATGATAAAAAGGCATTTGGAGCCTCATTGTAAAATCATATTCTTGCGAATGTGAGTAGAAGACACATCTCTTCTCAGAGATAAGTTGCCACCATTCTAGCAAGTCTTTCACTTTGTATTTTCACAGTCTTTGTACATTTTCGCTCATTAATAGAAAATTGTGTATTATTGTATATCTGTGTTTATGGTTGCATCTATGATACATTTTTGTTATATTATTGGATATCCGAGATATCTTTGTAAATTGATTTATTATATATCCTCTCTCATTTCGTGCCGAAAATAATCCGGATCAGTGGTATCAGAGCAGGCTCCTCTTGATCATTTTTCAGTACGTGTCCCCGATGAGGTTCGAGTATAAAAATTTGGGTCTAGATCTTGTTTCTCTTGAAGATAATTTCTTTCTCACACCCAAGAAACCCTCCATGGCGGAAAAAAAGAAAAATGACAGAGCAGACGGTTCTATTAATCTATTTCTTGAGCAAGCTCTCACACGATAGAGGGATGAAATGATGGAGAATTTTTCCCACATCCTTCAATGTCTGCTAATAAAAATAGGCATGTCATCATCAAATGGCCACTTTGGAGGCACCTCACCTTTCAAGGTACAATTTAATTTTGATATTCCCATATTTGAAGGACAGATAGATGCAGATGCCTTAGAAAAATGGTTAAATCTGCTAGAAGTTTATTTCTCTGTTTATAATTTATCTAACAGGGAAAATATCACCTTCTCACTCCTTAAGGCTCTCCCCCATGTCAAACATTGGTGGGAAAATTACTGGGAGAAAATTTCCATAGATGAGTCTGGAATATATGGGGCCGAGCTCACTTGGGATTTTTTTGTGGATGCAGTAAAGGAACAATATTACCTTGTTGGCAACTATGAGGACCAGTACATGAGATGGAGCACACTGTGGAAAAAAAGGGGCCAAGTAGTTTCAGAGTTCACCAATACCTTCCATACCCTATGCAACAAGATGGGTATCAAAAAATTCAAATGATATTAGGTTCTGAAATACCGTGGGGCTCTACACAGATACATCCAAATTGAAATGGATTTTCTGGAAATCTCATCACTTGGTTTTGCTTATCAATATGTTGTTAAATCGAGAAAAAATTTAAGCACTAGAACAAATGAGAGTTTGGGTATGAAAATCCGCAACAACCAAAGTATGATAAAGACGACCCTAACAAACAACATCCCCAAAACCAATCCAAGCCACATGAAAATAAGGGTCATGGAAAGACGAAGAAGGACACTGGAAAATGGTGCGATTTTCACAAAATATCCTGGCATAACATGATGAATGTTGCTCAAAAAAATCATTGGTGGATGAGATCAAAGACAAGGAGCCGAACCCTGATTCAAAATCTGATTTTGAAAATACTGATAAAAGACAGATCATCGATGCAGACCCCAATTCTATTTTCGTCACCACAACAATTCAACCAAAAGAGCCAATAGATCCTGAAGAGGGGGAGCGCCTTTTTCATTCATAGGTGTGAGTGAAGGGGACCTCGATGCATTTTATTTTTGATAGAGGAATACAGAAGAACCTCATCTTAGCAGAGGTCATCAAACAATTGGGATTGTTGACAACACCACACCCACAGCCATACAACATCGGGTGGCTTTTCCAGTGACGATATCTTCGTGTCAATCATCAGTGTCGATTGTCATATGACATCCAACCCTTCAAGGATGAGGTATTATGTGATGTTTTCCCATTGGATGTCTGTGATTTTCTCTTGGTCCATCCATATATGTGGAAGTGCCATGATGTTTATGAGTCTCAACCCCGTAGTGTCATTGTTACTTTGGGAAGTCATCTCTACAAAATACCAGAGGTATTTCCAACTACTATCCCACCTAAACAATGCCATGAGTTAGTATCTCATATTACAAAATTCAGCTTCTTCATAATCTGTTTGAAAGGTGAACAAAATGATACTACAACCACTACAGTCTCAGACCAAGCACCTTCTATCCAATAGAAGCAGGTTGACAAGATTGCAAAAAAGAACAAAAATTCCTTATGCACACAGACATGTCATGTATCCAAACTAGCTAAAAAGGTCCAACCCTTCCAACCATAGGTTCGTGACAACCTTCAACAAGGTAAGCAACACAACTTCTCCAACAAGTAAAGCAACTCATCAAGATGCAGATTCAACAAACACTTTTCCCTCTCCCCCAGGAACTCAATGCAATGGAGACCATTGCTCCTAAGGAGGGAGGATTTATTCAGGTGGATATCAGTGGCCACCCACCTTTTCCAACTGGCTGAAAACAATTTTCTGGTAATTTTGGTAATTTACTATTTTTAGTAGTTTTTAACTTCCAGGGCCATTTTGAGGGCCTAAATGAAGGTTTTTCAGGATAGAGCTTCTCAATGATATTCGAAGGCTCTGATTGATCCCCCAAAATTAATCTCCTCGACGATACCTTTCTAACTAGTTATCGTGCACCCCAAACAAAGATCGTATGCCAAAGTTACGCCCCCGAGAAGTTGATACACCAAACTAACCAAAACAGGGTCCACAAAACTGTTGGATTTTCATCTTCCAAGGTTAGGGTTTTGGATTTTATTTATGATAAAAAGGCCTTTGGAGCCTCATTGTAAAATCATCTTCTTGCGAATGTGAGTAACAGACATATCTTTTCTCAGAGATAAGCTGCCACCATTCTAGCAAGTCTTTCACTCTGTATTTTTACAGTCTTTGTACATTTTCACTCATTAATAGAAAATTGAGTATTACCGTATCTCTGTGTTTATGGTTGCATCTCTAATACATTTCTTTTATATTATTGGATATCCAAGATATCTCTATACATTTATTTATTATATCTTTGCTCTCATTTCTTTCCGAAAATAATCTGGATCAGGGGTATTCATGCAGCTGGAAATACTTCTTCATTTCCAAAATCCAGGTCTCAACATCTTCTCCTTTATTGTGCTCACCATTGAAATTTGGTGTGTTAATTTTTCTAATTTCAACTACCAATATGTATTCCTCATGGATTCTTCTCTATCTCTAGATAGGAGACACACTTGAAATAATCCTTGGCCCTGAACTTGCATGAGTTCTCCTAGTGGAATTATTTGGAGAATGATGGTGCCTGCTCATGCTTCTTGAGTTCCTATCATTCTCATAATTCTCCATTTTTCTATGGGATATAGATACTCTCACTTCTCTAGCACTAGATTATGGCTTGGTTCCAGAGTCATTGTTTACTTTTTTATGCAACATATTCAAAATTTGAAATATCCTATCCTAAGCCTTCATAATCCTTTAATTATCTGCTCCATAACTTTGCACTTCTCTATGTAGGATTCTCATAGTTACATGTTCATGCCTGTCTCTTCTTCTATTTGACTTTATCTCATCCTTTCCCATCCTGCCATGCAGACCTATGATATTTCCTCATGGTTGTAATATCCCTAAGAATCATCCATAACTCTAGTCCTCATATAATAACTAAATTTTCTTTTCTTATACCTCTAACTCTGGAAGAAATGTCCAACTAATAATTATTGTTAGAACATGCATAGGATAAAACATTTCATAAATTAGAATACATGTTATTTATTCATCAATTTATGAATAACACAATGAACCAAATCAAAATGTGATTCCTTATATGTATTCCTCTCTGAAACAACCTTCCAATGGTTGCACCCATAAATCAATATGAGTTATGAGTGAAACATTACACATTTACATGTTGCAAATTCCACTCTTTTACTTCTATAGAAATATCTTTGTTAATATTTGGAGAAAATTATTGCCCAAATAAAAATTATGGGTGGACATATGTATTCTACTCTTCAAGACCTTTCCAACGACTATTATTTTTCTCAAATGTAATCTTTGAGTTGAAAGTTATGGTCTAGAGAATTTTATGATGTTTTACCCAATTTATTCATGTATGCTATAATTGTCTTCTTTCTCTTCTTGCACATTTTTACATACCTAGATCGTAAATATTACTCCATGGATATATTATATGGATCATAATATTTCCATATACTCCTCCTATGCCCCAAATAGGTTTCTGAGAAAGGAGTTATTCCCTCTGGAAGTAATCTAGCAACAAAATTTTACCCTTACTGTTTTGGCTGTAACGTTTTCATACAAGTTTTGTTTTGTGCCTGGAATAGATCATTGGAAATCTTTGCTCGAGTTATTTTATTTGAGATACAAATATAGAGTGTAACTTGGTACAATCTATTATCATGGGTTTTTGAACGTCCAAAATCATTGTTTAGGGCCTCAAAACCACCCAACAAGTTAATGACCTTCAAAAATATGAAAAATTTGGAAAATTTCATATAAAAGTGATTGTTTTACTACTATAACAACCCTTGGAATATAATCCATTGATCTCAAATAGAGTGAGATATTAGCTGTCAATATGAAATCCATTGACGATTATTTGATCGACACTTTCCTTTATATGCACACAACACTTTTCCCAAATTGTAGACCCGACTGTCGGCCATTGGCCCATTCCTTTGGAAACCTATTTGCACTACATTGCTAAACCAACCAAACCAACCATCGTTTGTCGGTTGTTAGTGTTTTTCATTGGTGATTGAAACTCCTCACCAATTAAAATGATGTTGAACCATTGACCCATTGAATATCGATCATTTATCTTGGAAACCATTTGCAACTCATCGCTAAACCCACAAACCTGACCATCGACGTCTAGCCTTCGAAAATCCCTATTAACTGTTCAAAACACTTCCTCAATTTCACTGAACCAACCATCGAACATCATCCACTTATGGGATGATGTGGCAACTGCTGACATGACATGACATGTGGATTCTCACATGGAATGACATGTCATCCCGAGGTGTTAACTTGGCTGACGTGGCATGGCACATGGATGTTGATGTGGCATGACATGCCATCACCCTCTTACCTTCATCGACCATCGATCGTTTCTCTTGGATGACCCAAACACCTAGCCAAATCGACATACACCCGATCATTGGCCCATTGGACATTGACAAATTATACTATATAATTGAAACACTTTGTTGAATCAGCTGACACCCAACCGTCGGCCCATCGACCATCCACAACTTCTCTTTCTCGATTGATTTTTTTTTTTTTAATTTGGCAACACCAGACCATTGGTGATTTCTGTTGGTGAATGAAAACACTTCACCAAATCTGCCTGACGACCTACCATCGGGCCATTGGAAATTTCCTTTGGCCAACTCCAACACTTAGATAATTTTCTACTAAACTCCCAATGAACTTAGACCATCGATCTCCAAGCCAATATGATCTTGACTATCGATCGAATCCAACTCCCAATTGTTCGAAACTAATCTAGACCGCCAATATGCTTCCACTTCCCAATTGTTGAAAATGAATATCAACCATTGATATACTCAACCTTTCAAACAACCAGAACTTCATGAATTTTTAAATTTATCAAAGTGAATCTGGGCCATTGATCGTGAGATCAAACACGATCTCAACCGTCGATTCACTAAACTTCCTACAACTCTTTAGTGACCATTGAAACACACAATTCAATCTTCCAAGTAAAATTTAACTCTACAAATATTCATATATACTCTGTTGAACATCTTTAGACAGTCATGAGTCATTTAAACTCATATTTTGCTCATGAAATTGAGGATTTCACTCTATTTTTCTCCGTTTCCACCAAATTTGTCACAGAAAAAATATGTAACAACTAATTTGTCAAAATTGCACTGGTTCAATCCCATACAAGCCCAATTTATGAACCAAATACTCTAATACCATAATGTAATGTCCCCCATCCCAACTGAGGAACATTACAGTGCATAAAACCTCATAAAAAATAAAATTTGTGTTATCTAATTAAATTATTGTAGCTTCTAGCTACGAGTTACAACTAGATTTAACTGTTAACTATTATCATTTTTGCAAGCACCTACAACATGCTAATATAGACATAAAATGCAGTGAACACACTAAATTTCAGAAGAATATAAATCAGTCTCATACATAGAATTCATGCACAACAATTTAACTTATAAAACAACACAACAAGATAAAACACTTATCTTTTAAATTCAGTTGTGCAACTATATTCTTGGGATGAACATTCCATCCAACCATAGACCTTATAATCCAAATATCAACAGTACGTCACCCCCTAGTTGGGGCTAGTAATCCACAAAAGAGGGCGGTCTCTCATTTTCCACCCACAACTCAAAATACTCACAACCCACTAATACTCTCTTACAACTATCCTGATTTTCCAGCAGCTCTCTTCCTATTGACCTTCTTATTGGACACACCTACCACACTTAGAGGGGTGGGGTGAATGAGTGTGGGGATCTTTTTCCCAAAACTTCCCTCTTACACAAAACATCCTTAGTTAGCATTCAACATTTTCTCATTACTCATTGCTGTCATTTATAATCAGTTATATGTGAATACATATCAACAACATATCATCAACAAATCATCTCCAGAAGGAACACAAAGAACACAATATGTATGTACAATTTTTCTTTTATTTATGGACTTCAATCTGGGGGATTTTCAACAACAATTGAATAGAGTACAACTCTACAAGAACACTGACTCTATATGAAATACTCAACTTACATTCTCAGCACCAACTGAGATGACACAACAATCCTCAACAGATATCAATCTGTCAACATAAACAAGTGCATCAACCATGCACCAACCTGTGCCAAACAACCTGTAATCAACTTGTACCATAGATAAGTGAATCCAACCATGTACCAAGTATATACCAATCATGTGTCAAACACGCATGAACAATGACTCATCAATATGTACCAACATCATCAACTATACACCTCATTTATGTGCCAACTCATCAACTTCTTGTCTCAACCATGACTACTTTTGGATTAGTCAACAACCCCAACTTGAGATAATCATAACTTTGTACCTGTAATGAATAAATATTTGAAACTGATACACAATTTTCTTCAGTGTGTTTTATGCAATTCCTCTAGGTGGCACTACTTGGAACCTCTCAGAAAAGGAGTTATAGAAACAATGGCATACCTTGCTGAATTCTGGCTTATTCTAGAGAGCGACCTTGTAGAGCGTGGCCCGCACAAAATATTCATTGAATTGATCTGAAAATGTTAAAAAACATACCAAATCCTATACCCTAACAAACAAATTTGGTATCACTGAATTTGGATCTGTTATGAATAATTTAAGATGTTTGTACCCAAAAAACTTGTTTTTGACTAGTTTTAGGACTAGCCACAAACCCTATTTTCCACAGAGTGTAACTCCCAAAATACAATGACCCGCAAGCTGAATTTTTTTCCAGAGATACTTGGGTATGTTTTCTCAATTTCATAGTAATTTCACGGTCTGAATCATTATATAAAAACATTTATAGTGAAAATGGTGAGATGAGCTGTAAATAACATACCTTAGAAAGCATCATCAAAAGAATTTACCCTCCCTTCAATTCCAACCCTCTTTTCTTCACCTTCCTTCTGAAATTCGGTTTATATATCCTTGGTTACCTCAGTCACCTATAGATATACAATATGCACAAGTTTTCCACACCAAAAATGCTCAAGAAGCTCTCACAAGAAGCTCTACATCAATACTCCAAAAGATATTCTCACAAGAAGCTCTCCATTGATCCACAAAAAGGATGATCTACAAGAGAC
>JZKD02S1300852.1:0-41149 GCA_000966675.3 Picea glauca | reverse complement strand
GAATTTGAATTAGAACAGTGAACCTACAACTTCCATGATAGTTGTGACAGTCGTGAGATTAAAGTTCCAAAAAAATGACTAAGTGTCAAAGATACTTTAAGAGTTAAAAAAATTTGTTAAAAAATTGAATAAGTTTATATCACGAAGGAAGTAAATTTTTATTTTGATGCAATCTATCGAACCAAAATTTTTTTTGTGCGATACACTACAAGAAGGAATTGTTTTGGCTATGGGACACTTAGAAAATTTTGAGGAAATTGTATATTGCACTAAAATAGTTTTTGTGTGATATAGTTTATAGAGCATGAAATTATTCTTCATGTGACAATTTTATTTTCGAGAAGACTTGAAGACTTAGAATGTTTTTTAAAACCCTTGAGAAAGATAGAATATCACACAAAAATAAGTTTTTTTGTGATGCAATATATGGCACCAACATAATTTTGGTGAGATACACCACACAGGGAGAAAGTTTCCAAATGTGTGATGAACAAATAAGTTCAAGAATTATATTTTTTTTAGAAAATTGGCTTATCACATGAAAACAAAATTTGTGTGATACACTATAGGAAGAGAAATTTTCCCACAATGTGATAACAAAATCAAGAAAGAAATTGTTAAAGTGGAGGACATTTTCGAGTGATGCAATATATCATAAGAAAGATAACTTCTTGCGATAAGTCATGAGAAAAGAAATTTCTTGCGATATGATAAAGAGGGAGAGACAACTCTTCACAAGATGGAAAAAATTCCAAGATATGATATGCTACAATAGAAAATAGTTTTGGCGCAACAACGAAGTTCTTAAAATCTCAATATGGTGTGAGGGAGAAATTTTTCCAAGGTGTGATGAAGGAGGAGAAAAATTCCTTTTGTTGTGAGAAGACAAATATGGCGCAATGCCCTAAAGAAGACAAGAGAGGAAAGTGAGAAGGGAGAAGAAGAGAAGAGAAGAAATGAAAAATATATGGAAGAAGAGATGAGAGAGAAGAGAAGAAAAAAGAAAAGCATAAAGATTGTCGATGATAAAAAAGAATATGGAGCCAAAAAATTGTTTTGGCCATAAGAAGAGAAGGTTAACTCAAAATCAGATGAAATTTAAAGGGTATTTCTATAGCATGGAATGCTACAAAAGTGTCAGTGAGGGCCATTGGCCAATTCTACTACAATTTTCCAAAAATACAAATTAGTTGTTTTTGAAGACCAAAGTGGTGCTCAGTGAACATGACTTGGATGAAGATGATAATTTTATAGGGACTCCCAAAATTTGGTGCAGATATATCCAATTGGGATTTTGGAAAAATTCCAAATGTTTTGGTGTGAAGACGACAAAATATGGAAAAATCCATTATTCCAAACCAGGTTTTGGGGATTTATGAGATCTTCTCTAGAGGAAAAGGGATCCCAAATCACCAATATAGAAAAATTCATTTACTTGACATTTTACCTACTTAGAAATCTAGAAGAAATTATCTTAACAAAGTTTTCCTAGTTTTTTTTCCATCTGGGAGATAGCCATTTTTGCTAAAAAATCTAAGTTTGGAGGAATTGAAAAAAGGGAAAAGTTGGAAAATCCAGATTGATCTATAATTTGAAAGGAGATTGAGATGACCAATATCAAAATTGTTGTGTACTCACAATAAAAAATTATATCATCTCCCAATATTTAAATTTTCCTGATTCTCGCTATATTTTCTTCTATCAGTGGCAGAAGATGGCCTCTTAGCTAGAAAGCACCAGTGAAGAACACTGTTCTGTAGAAATGAAAAATTCAGAAAGCCATAATTTGAAAGATGATAAACCATAATGAGGCACAAGTACAGTTGTTGGAAATATAATTTAGAGAAGATTATATATGAAGGATCTAAATTTGGATTAGTAAATCAATATATTTCATAAATTGAAAGGGAAAAGGACTTGTAGCCCAATTAATGAAAATTTCTCAATATGCATAATTTATAATAGTAATTATTACATGCACATTTTTGTGGAATTAAGGGTATAGGAAAAACATATCAGGTTTAGAAATGAGGACTAGAGAGATGGATGAAGCACAAGGTTCCTAAAGACATGAATATGAAATTAGAGGATTGGATATCATTCCTGGAAATGTAGAAACCAAGTCTAATGGATGTAGAAGTAAGGTGAAGCTTGTAGATATTGTTGAGATATGAAGAGCTTGCAAAGGAAAGTGAAAATATATAGGGAACATAATCAAAGGTTGATAATATCCTAGGAGGATTATAATCATATTAATACTCAATTTCTATGGAGTTTGAATAGTTTGTAAAGACAAATCCAAAAATATTCTAGCACAAAACAAACAACCATTGCAAGACATGTAACATCATCTAGATATCATGATAGGAAGGGTGATCACCGAGGCTTAAGGAACTCAAGGAGTGCTAGTAGACATAATCATTGACCAAGACATTCAACTAGAATAGCACATGCATTTTTAGGATTAGAGAGTAGCCCAAGTGTGTCCGTTGTTAGACATTAGAGGAGGAGGCCGAAGCCATATATTTTGCAAGGAAAGCCCAGGAATCTCAATCCACCACCATTTTAAGGAGAGGATAGAAAGGGTGAAGATATTGAAGCCTTGTTTTTAGGCATGAGAAAATATTTTCAAATGCATGATTATTCATCAAACTTGGAAACAAAAATTTCCATATATCATCTTCATGGGAAAGCTTCCATGCAGGGGGACCAACTAAGGTAGGTCAATCATATTCATGAAAGGAGGATTTATTGGAAGCAGTTCAAGAAATAATTCTACCATTAGTACCTATCAAATCATTATTATGACAAGAAGATGCAAGAATTCTTTGAGATCATATTGGGAAGCATGACTATAAAAGAATATGAAAATAAATTCTTGGAGTTATTGAGGTATGTGGATTTCATCAGGGTTTGTAAGGTTAATATTCACAGGTTCTTGAGTGGGTTTCCTTATTTCTACAAGGAAACAATTTAGTTTGATGAAATCAATACCTTGGAGGAAACCATAAAAAAAGAAAAATATTTAAATGAGAAGAATAAGGGATGGCCAACTTTCCAAAAATCTTGGGATGACAAAAAGAAAATAAAGGTGGATCAGATGAAGAAGGGATTCAAGACACATTTATTCATTAATATATAATAGTCATATTAGTAAGGGAAAAAATCATAGGCTGAACTTAGGATGATAGAATCCCCATGGGAGAGGCCAAGGAAATAACCCATTAAGGGTTGGAGATGTGAGGGAGACCACTTGTATAAATATTGTCTACACAAGGGTGAAAGATGAGGATTTTTCACAAAATTTAGGAGGAAGATACAATCGAGGACATGGGCATGAGCATTCCAAGGATTTATGTAGCAGTAGGAAATGAAGAAGAATGCTATAAATCCCAAATGATTGAAATGGAAGGTAATATTTATAATCAACCTATACCTATTTTGATTAATTATGGGGCTTATAGTCATAGCTATATAGATCTTAATCTGGTTGAAAAATTTAAATGGAAGAGATGTAAACATGAAAATTCTTGGTTGGTTTAGCTAGCCACTATAACCAAGAGGAGGATCAATGAGCTTTCCAAAGATTGTGTAGTGAACGTGAATAGTGTTATCACTAAGTCACATTTTAGCATCATAACACTTGGGTTATATGATTGTGTTGTCCCTCAATATGTTCCATGCTATCAGTGGAATGATGTTGTTGTGGGTGGGAAAACCCCCTATAGACTAGCACTAAGGGTTTTTTAATGCATGTAGAAATGACCATCTAAAGTCTCCTACTTTTTACCATCATCCCATCATAGACCCCATTATTCATATGTAAACACAAGGGTAAAAGGATCCAATTACTCTACCTTGAATTCCACGTTTGATGTCGATCCTTTTGTGTTCGGTTTCTCCTTGACTGCAAGTCTCCTCCCAAAGCTAACCTGCATTCATAAACAAACAAACAAAGAACTCCAAACATACATATTATATATGAACTTAATGGGTTAGATATTCTAGTAAAATATAATCAAAATTGAATATTTAACACCTCATATGGCTGGATGGGAAAAGTACTTATTTCTTATTAACCTCACAAAAGTAACTTACAATGGTGAGATCAACTACTGCTTCTCAAACCTGGTCCTGGGCTTCTCTTCAACTGTGCACCAACCACTTCCACATATGCTTCTCCTCACAAAATGGTTGCAAAATATTGGGGCAAGGGGAATACAAAAAAGGGGCATAGTTTCTTTGCTATTATCTTCATTCCTCAAATGGGACCCCTACCTCTTATTTTATAGGATAGAAGAGGGTAGTTATCCAGTTGAGTGACTGGCTATGGGTGGTCAAATAGTTTAGGCAATTACCCAGAAATATGTATTCCATATGCAACTTTCTATTTTTTGTTCTTTTGTCAGTATACATGGGCTGTAGTGGGTCAGATAACGTATACACCCATGCATCAGTAGTGCAGGGTGTGTATTTTTTCACAAGGATGGTTTTTAGAAGAGTTGTTTAGTAATGGCTTGGAAAAAATGGCAAGTGATATGGCATGATGCCAGGTATGCATGTGTGGTGAAAATTAGGGTTATAACAGATGCCCCCTAATGTGTGAGGTCAGAAGAGAATCTAATGGCCGAAATACATTACCAATCTTTACCAACGTACGAAGCAAGTGAGCCCAGGGACCAGAGTTCGGGAGGTGCCATCTGAAAAATAAGAATTGTCTCACCAAGGTGGGCATACCCATGCTCAGAATGAAATAAATTAGGGTTGCCAATCAAATACACTACAGATCCATGTCATATAACTATATAAAGTGTATCCACGAGAAATACACAACATATCTACATATAGAAATAAAAAATATATACATGTAGAGTATCCATCTTCAAGAAGAAAATGATGCCTGATGGCTAGAGATGAGGCCTTAAGAGCTCAAGAAAAAACTTCAAAATCTTCACAACTCGGGTAGGAGTGTAATATGGGTGTACGACTTCACTACCCAGAGGTCTTCGACGGCTCGTCAAGAACATACTAGAGGATCTTGATGATTAGGCTTAGGGCTTCAGTGATTTCGAACAAAGACTTGATTGAGATTTTGGGATGACCATGCATGAGGTCAAGAGACAAATTGTAGAAGGGCCGACTCAAGATTGGTAAAAAATTCCCTTGGACAACAACAAGACAAATGATGAGACCCAGGCAACATGGTATTGACATAAGTTCATGATGTAGGAGGCAATGAAAAATCTCCATATTTTTGGAAGGATAAACAAATGGAGGAGGGCACAGCTCTATGTAGCGAGAAAAACTTCCTAAGGTCATATTAAATCCTAGAGCTTGACAAGCAAATGGAAGGATGTGCTTTGTCCAAGGGCGACTCATTGTGCTACCAAAAAAGAAAATACTTTTCCCTTCCTCTTTTCGAGGTATATTTGATTTATTTTTCCTTCTCAATAATTTTTGGGAAGATTGAAAAAGAATAAAAGAAAGATACGTTACAAAGGAGTTACGAGTGTCGAAAACATACTAATGTTCATAGAAAGAAATCATATGCAGGAAAAGGACACTCGAGAAAATCCTTCCATGGGTCAAGGTGTCAAGATGCAGAGGAAAAAAGTGCTACAAGGCTTGCGTATAAGGTATGCTTAAAATGGTTCAGTTGAGAGTAACATGGAGCTGGCATTAGGCCAAAGATGTAGGAATGCCAATGCGATTAACAAGACACAATGATAATTTCCTTCGATGTAATTTTAATGAGCCCAAAGAAGGTAAGCTCGATGGTTTTTCATTTTTAGAGAGTTTGAAAAAACGTAAAAGGAGACTCCACCGGGGTACCTTTTTTGAAGGTAGTCTAGTCGGTTCGAAAAAGGGGTAAACTAGCACCGAAAATACGTCTATTCAAAACCATTTTAACGAGTGTGATAAAGACAAGATCACTCAACAATTTTTTCATATTTAAGGAGTCTGAAAAAAGATTAACTATGGACTCCATATGAGATGTTCTTCTAGACCATTTTAACAAGTGTGAAGGAACAAGGTCACTCAATGATCTTTTCAATTTTAGGGAGTCTGAAAAGAGATTAACTATGGACTCCGTGGGGGTTCCTTTTTCATAAATTTAGTCTCTCAGGCCCGAAAAAGGGGTAAAATTATACTTGAGAATACTCTTCTAGAGAACTGAGGCTCTTAGAGTATACCTTTGTTCGTACAATTGACCATCTAGACCGAAAAAGGGGTAAACTACCGCCGGACAGACGTGCCTTCAAATTTCAGTTTAGCGAAGGTGAAGGGAAACAAGATCGCTCGACAACCTTTTCATGTTTAGAGGGTTTGAAAAGGGCTTAAATGAAGACCCATTGTGTTTTGGGAGTCCCAAGGGTGAGGTCAAAAGTGATAATGAATCATGGAAATGAGGCTCATACTCATAGTTAGGAAAAACTAATAAGGACTCCTGAGCATATAGTTGTTAGTGACGACATGGATACCAAAAATGCAACTAGGATCTACCTAGGGCATCCATCAAAGGGAGAGGCTCTACCACTAAATTACAACACTTCTAAAGAAACAATGATGGTTCTGTGTTGCAACTCGGTGGGGTTGATCCTATGGCAAAGCGACAAAGGAAACAAGATACAGAAAGTGGAGGTGGAATCCTAACTTAGTTGCAACAAGTTGGAAAAATGACTTTTTACCAAAGGACCTTAAAAATGACCCAAATCTCCAAAAAAATTCCCAATACCCAAAGTAACACTTATTGTAACATGCCCTAAGAAACTCTTGAACCATATTACATGATTTTAAAGTTAGAAAAAATGACAAAGGGGTCCAAAACATGACAAAAAGGAGCCAAAAAGTCTATAAATAGAAGCTGGCAGCTGATTATTACCATTGTTAATTGAGAAATTGACAAAAATCCAAAAACACCCCATTTTCAAAAGAATTGATTCTAGGATCTTTAGTGGACGAAATGAACTTCCGCTTGGACCAAGTAAGTACATACTATCCCCTCTTGCATTTCAATTATTTGTTTGTGAATTTATTTTTATTTTTTGGGGGGGCGTTGACCTTCAAAAAGGTTGGCTCTATGTATACACGAGTTGTCCTATGACAACCAGCGTATGCCCGTGTGCAGAGGAAATAATGCATGAGGGCATACATGAATGTGTATACTACAACCCACGTATACCCTCCAACATGTCAAAAAATTTAAAATATGCAAGAGTTAACCCCCCCTGGACTTGTCAAATGCAAGACGTATGCTCATTGGAGGGAGAGGGAGCATGAGGACATTGATAATTTGGACAAACAGGACCCTGCTGCTACCACCACATTAGCACAGTGTGGTTTGCTAAAATTATTCCAGTGTCCATTTATGAGGGCACAACCTAGGTTACTAAATGCATTGGTAGATTACTCACACCCGGATGCAGAGGCATTCATGCTTGAGGGACAGTCGTTGACTCCAACGACTGAATATATCTACTTTTTGAATGGCCTCTCAAGGAGAGGGGAACCAGTCAACTTCTGCAATTTTCCCTCTGGGCCTCACAACATAAAGGATTTGATTGGACTCCATTGTAAAGTCGACACTAACAAAGTGGGCACTCAGGTGCCAATAAACAAGATTTCTAACCTATCGTTGAAAGCAATAATTTTTCCCATTGGGTGGATCACTGAATCTGCATATTTACATCAGGCTTCCTGGGTACGCATGAATTGTGTGGTTCAATGCTTAAATGCACAAATTTTCGACTACAGTACCACCTTACTAGACTGCATGAAGAGGCAATTGACAGAGTGTTGTATGCAGAGACACATGAACTTTCAGTTCAGGACTATTTTGTTTTCCCTTTTCTTTGAGAGGGTACCAAGTCTCAGCCCTAGAGAGACGATACGAGGGCATGAGCCCTCTCTCCCAGCGTTGTGCAAATGGGTGGCGCTATTTCCACGACAGGGTGGGGGGAGGACTATTGAGGCCTTCTACGACAATTTTTTTTCTTGGTGGGCACGACAGATTCCGGCCATAGAGGACTACCCCTATGTCAAGATCAACTATTCTAGATTTCCTGACATGCCCGTACTTCCCAGAGAGGAGCGAGGAGATATGGGTAAGTTTATTTTTTTTTTCAAAGCTATTTAATTTTTATGTTTTTTTTCGTATATATCATGTTTTTTGTATACCAGAGTATTTGACACGTATGTATCCGTTATGTGCATATGTGGGGCCTATGCATCCGGTAGAATTCATGAGGACTAGGCGACATCTTTGACCAGAGGCGGGACCATCCATAGTCGTTGGACCAACAACAACAGGGGGACCTCCAGCTAGAGAGGCTGAGAGATTTTTGAGGTGCGTGGAGAGGAACCTCACCGCTCTTACTCATACCATTCCTATGGCAGAGATCGAGGATCTCCCATCGTCCATGCAGATTGATGTTGTCGGGGTACCACAGACCTGGGTCCATTTTTTTGACGTTTGGCCAACGTTTTTGTTCACTATGGTAGGGCCAACATGCCCCACCCTTAGTTAGGCTAGACTTCTTATGTGTCAAGGGCACCTTTTTTATATTTTTGAGGGCATAAGCCCCGTGACTCTTTACTGGACACATATTTTTTGAGGTGCTCTCACCCACCTATGTACTCTGATACTTTGCGATATATATATTCATTTTTACATATTTTTGTGTTTTATGGATGTCATTTATTTACAAATGTATTTACATGTGTGTGTGCGTGCTTTTTCTTACATGTGTGCAATATGCCAATCTAATATATGATTAGCTAGAGTATCTGTGATTTGATTCAATCTCCTAGGAACATGGATATACGTAATGTAATCAAAGCTTTGTTCTAAGAGATGTACCCTAAGGAATCGTCGGTGTAGAGTAGGATCATAAACATGGTAAACTCCATTTAATTGAGACACAACCAGCTAAGCCTCTAAGTAGACTCAGAGGTGAGATATAACACACGACAAAGTGTCACAAAGCAACTCTTAGACTGCGTTGTATTTGGAAACATTGTTTGTAGCATAACCTAAACAGATACCTCCTGAAGATAGCAACTGGCCTTGAGGTGTGAAAATCACCCAAGCTACAGAAGCAAGCCTCCAAGTGTGCTGGCTACCGCTATCCATGAACCTAATGAACACTTCTGTTTCACTTGAAATTTGCTAAAGTGAAAATATGACATAAAAAAAACGACATGTCCATAAAACCAAAAAGACAAAAACTACAAAAACAAATGTACAAGAAATATACATATGTACAAGGAGTCACCCAAGGTGACCTACCTAGAAGTAATACTTCTTGAGGTAGAGCCCATTTCTAGTCTCCTCCAAAGTATTTCCCTCAAAGTCCACCAGACAATAAGCGCCCTTCTTTAGAGCCTCTTTTACGATGAAAGGTTTGAACCACATGGGTTTGAACTTGCCTACCCCCAGGGGGTCCTTATCTTGGTCATAGACCAAGACAAGGTCTCCTTTAGAGAAAATCCGAGGACGAACGAACCGATCGTATTGAAACTTAACTTTTCGCTTGTGAGCCTCGTTAGCCAAGGCCGAATCATGACACTGCTCATTGAGCTGCTCAAGGTATAATAAACGCTCTTCAAACGATGAAGTGTCTGGAAATAACTGTACTACCAACTTTAGAGACGAGATCTGGCACTCTATGGGAAAGAGTGCTTCAAGCCCGTAAACGATTTGAAAAAGTGAGAAACTAGTTGGAATCTTAACAAACGCTCGGTAGGCCCATAATACTGAGTATAACATCAAATGCCAATTTGACTTGGCCGAATTGATCATTCATTGTAGAATGGTCTTAAGAGATTTATTTCTAGCTTCCACCTGACCATTCGCTTGTGGGTAGTAGGGTGAAGAATGTTCTTTCCTCAACCCAAGATTTGATGTTAACTCAGACATCATTTTGTTCTAAAAGTGACTGCCATCGTCAGTGAAAATCTCTCTTGGGACGCCAAACCTTTCTATAATCTGGTTAAACAAAAAAAGAGTTGTAGTCTCTCCATCATATTTGAACATTGGCATAGCTTCGACCCACTTGGTGAATTTTTCTACTGCTATGATGATATTATGGTGCCCCCTTATTGAAGGGGGGTTGCATGTAGTGTAATCAATCCCCCACTTAGTGAAGGGACCAACGATAATGATAGGAAACATGGGAGAGGGGTGTTCCCTCATTATCCAAGAGAATATCACACATTGGTGGCACTTATTGACCGATTCAACACAATCTTTAATTAATGTTGGCCAAAAGTAACCAGCTCGTAGAGTATTTTGGGTTGTTTCTAACCTAGACAAATAACCACCACATGCGCAAGTGTGGCAATCGTTAAGCACGATTTCTTCTTCTTCATGAATGAGACATCAGTGAAGGATGAAATATACACCTCGATGATATAAAGTGTTCGTGAGTATGAGATAATTCTTGGCTTGATGGCGTATATGGCGATGCTAATGATGAGAAGAAGAGGCAGGGCACTTCAAAGTCTGGAGATAGACAAGTACATCTTCATACCAGGGGTCCAAATATGCGATAAAAAAATATGTATCCCTTAATAGGCTACTCTTCGAGCATAACATCACTTGACTCAACTGGGAGTTCTGAGATAAGTTCCTCAAAGACCAACGACTTTTTGGATTTTGCCGAAACAAAATCTAAGTCAAATTCCTGGAGGAAAACTATCCATCTACTCGTCTTTCCACCAATTACTCATCGTGTCAACACATACTAAAACATATTTAGAATGGCAATGACGATGGTCTTGCGAAATAATATATAATGACAGAATCGTTGGACAACATGAACTATTGCCAATGCAAGTTTTTCAACGTGGGAATAATTTAGTTCTGGTCCAACCAGGTCTTGTCTCAGGTAATAAATCACATATTATGAGAGAAAATGACCCTCCTGAACCAAAACCATACCGATGGTCGACTCTGCTGCAACCAAGTACAATAGGAAATCCTTATTATAATTGGGTGGACGAAGCAGAGGGGAAGTCATGAGGGCACGTTTCAACACTTCAAAGAGTGCTGAGCAGCTTCATCCCAATGAAAAGAGACGTCCTTATTTAGTAAATGCATGAAGCCCTTTGTGATCTCGGCATAGTTTGCGATGAAATTCCGAAAAAGTTTTCTTTTCCCTGTAAACTTTGAAGCTGAAGGATTGTTCATGGAGGAGGCAACTAAACTATTACCTCAACTTTGAGAGGATCGACCATGATCTCTGTTGTCGAAACTATGAAACCTAGAAGACGTCCTGACGTCACACAAAAATTGCATTTGTTTTGATTCAAGCGAATCTGGTAGTAGCGACATCGCTCAAACATAAGTTAGAGGTGTGTGGGATGATTAGCTCTCTTATGAGATCGTGATGCTAAATCATCAAGGTAAGCCTCGACTATATGCTTGAGATCATGGAAAGAAAAAGACATGGCCCGCTGAAAGGTAGCTCCTACATTTTTCAGACCAAAAGGCATCTTCCGATAAGTGAATTTACCCCATGGAAAAATGAAAGTGGTTTTGTGTTGGTCTTCAGATTTGATCTGTATCTGATTGTATCCTGAAAAACCATCCATGAAAGAAAAGGCCTCACAACCTACGCATTCATCGACTATCTGGTCAATGAATGGTGTGGGGAAGTTATCCTTTGGACAGGCTTGTTCAAATCATGGAAGTTCATACATACACGAATCGTACCTTGTTTTTTGTCGACCATAATGGGATTTGACACCCATTGAGTCAAATGGATGGGGTAGATAAAAGCTGCTTTGAGCAGTTTCTCTATGTCAGCCTTAATAGTTTCTTCTTTCTTAGGATTGACTGGACGAATCTTCTGCTGGATCTACTTAGCATTAGGATAAGTCATTATTTTGTGTTCAACAATTCTTAGATCCATGCCTAGCATTTCCTCGTAATACCAGGCAAAAATGTCGCGAAATTCTTGAAATAAATCCGTGTATATTCGAATCTCCTCAGGGGAACAATCATCTCCGACGAGAATATTCTCTATGATGCCATGGGTCCTAGAGATATCTATAGGTATTGTTTCAGTGATGGTTTCCATATTACCCTCAACGTAAACCGTGAGTGTATCCAAGGGATTGATAGGATAAGACCTGTCTCCAGTCATAGTCAAAGTGAATTCCCCTACTTCAATTCTTCTTAAATCCGGGAGGAAATAAGATCTGTGATGGAGATCATCCCAGGGTCTTTCCAGACTAGTCATTGCTTCAATAATGTCTTCGTCTGAAGGAAAGAATAATTCTAAAGAATTAGTATTGGCAAGGGAACCTTGAGCCCAAGTAGGCTTGAGAATTGGATCTAACTCTTATACAGGAGTCAGATCGGGGTCAGCGGAATCTTGTTGGACTATTGAGTATGCAACCTCTACTGTAGACAAGGGCATGGCCATACCATGGTTCCCTGTCCCTTCCATCATGATCGATAGGGAAGGAAGAGTCCATGGATCATTGAAGTAGGTCGTGTGAAATGACGAGACTTGAAAAATATCAACCTTAGGCTGGTCTGAAATGAACTTAACATCATCGGAAGGATGCAGGTAATCGAAAGTACCCATAAAAGGTGAGCACAAACCAACCCCTATGTTGATGATGTCTATTTGAGGGTTATCAATCATCAGGAACATGGATTCCCTTGATGAAGGGTTAGGACATGATAAAGACAATTGATCAATGGTCACGATCCGACCCTCGTGTGGAAACAACAAGACTCGAAAAAATGTAGTGACCACTGCTTGCACATCATAGGTCCAAATCCTTCCTAACAAGATATTGTAGTCAAGATATGCATCGACCACTTCAACCTCAACGCACATGGTCTTCCCCCCTAAATACACGGGAAAAGAGGGGATGATGCCATGTGGTCGGAATGAACAACCATTGAAAGTGGTAAGAAGAGTCGGTGATAGAGACAAAACGGGTTGGCCAATGGACTTACAACATGCCAAAGACATCATGCATGTCAAGGAACCCTCATCAACCACTGTGCGGAAAATGTTCCAGGTAAATTTTTTTGTGGTGTAAGCCATTGCTATCTGAAACACCATGTGGTAAGGGAGACAAGGTTTTAATTCAGTTGTATCAAGCATGATGGTACCCGGATTACAAGTCTCAATAGATCCTAGGGAGACTAACAAATCCTTTCTCTATGAAGGGAAGCTTTGGAGGACATCCAAAGAAGACATCACACAAGGGGTTTGAGACAAATCCTCCACCACAAAGTAGTTCTAGGTGGCCCTTGTGTTTGGATTGTGAGAAGCATTCTTGAATGCACCTTTTGGGGTGTGTGTCATTGTTTCTCCCAACGTCTTCTCAATCTGGAGAGGAAGAGGTGGGTTTTCAGCTTTTTTACTCTTCTCAGAAGTGTTTGGAATTCCATAATCATGTGATCTAGTCGATATATAGGCATCACCTTTCATCATATACACATTTACAGACGAAGAATTACTCGAAGACGAAGGGGGTCATTGACTTCCCCCGTGTGTGGTTGGATATGCTTGAGTTAAATTTTTCCCATGTTGAAATGAGTTTGTTAACACAACAGTCTGCTACTGTGCCAATAACGTTTAGGCCTTCATGAGCCAAGGTCACTAGTGAGTCGAGTGGTCTTCTGTGCATAGGTTACACAGCTACTTCGACTTCTTTTTTCCAGTATTTCCCCTGCCAACATTATCAGTAGGTTTCGTATCCCCCTTACCCTTATTTCATTATTTCTTCTTTCCTTCATGCTATTGGGTGGCCTTTGGGTTGGTCGATTGCACACTATGTACATCTGACGTTTGGGTAAGGGGAGGAGTCAGACTAGTGGTATGGCTGGTCGCTTTCTACTGTATCGACAATTGCTCCAATTGTTTTGACAGTTGTTTAGTGGGCTTCGTTTGTGTTAAACCAACAATACCATCGGCATGTGGTCCAACTCTCTGTCTGGTCTTGTCAAGTATTGACCATGGTGCATCTGGCAAAATTTTGTAAAGTAAACCAGACTGAGAGTAAATCATCTCTAGTTGTTGAGCTCTCATTATTGCATCTTCTTCAAAAAGCACTCCCGACGTTGCGATGTCTTTTGATAACTGGGGTACCAAAGACTTAAGGAACCACTCAAGCAGGAATGCTGGTGGGACTGGAACTGTTATCAAACTCTTCTGGAATCTCCATTCTCAGATGTGAATTGAGATATGGTCTGCCTTTGTCTACTCAAAGTTGGCCAACAATTCAGTGCCAACATCGTATCTCACAGGTAATTGGAAATGGTTTAAGAAATCCATTTCCAATTTGCCGAAGGAAGAGTATCTCAAGCAGTCGAGCTCAATATACCATTTCACGGCACTCCCTAAGAGAGTGCGTTGAAACAAACACAACTTAATGAATTCATCTTTCAACGAATTGGATGAGCACCAAAGATGAAAGGTAGTCACATGATCACCTGGATCTTCATTAGGCTTAGCTTCGAACTTTGGAATGTCTGAAGGAAACTTCGTTGGCATAGGAGGCCAACGCGGATTGTGACAGATGGGGTCATTCAATAACCTTTTGAAGTTTGGAAAGTGCAGAGTTGCCAGACACGATAGTTTGGGTTGTTGATTGTGACAAGGGATAAAGGGGCCTGGAGTTTGGTTGGCACTAGGTTGCCAGGAAAAGTTAGGTTGTTGGCTAGGGTTTTGGTAATAACCATGGCCTTGACTAGTGTATGGATTCTGCACTTGTTGATATTTCATCGACTGAATTCCATAATAGGACATGAAGGGCTAGGATTGCATCACATTCCAAGGATTTTGGGAAGGGTTTCCCCCTGGCTATCCGTCAGGCATAGGTGTTGAGCCTTGCCCGGGGTTCCATTGGCTATGGAAGGGGTTTTCCCCCATCAACATCCCTGATAAGGGAACTGATCCTTTCCATGGATTCCATGGTCCTTGTGAGGAAGGAATTCCTAAGTTTTCCCCCTGTGCAGGAATAGTACTTGGTACAGGATTTTTTTGTCCATAACTGGGGTTGCCCTTGGCCGAGAAGGAAGTCGACGAGAGAGAATCGTTACCAAACGTGTCGAACAAAGAGAATGGTGTCGAACCAACCGACATGTTATAAGAAGGAATTCCTTGACTACCTACTCCAAATGAACTAAAATTTATGTTTGGACCGGCGGGATGCTGGTTAGCACCATCGAGCGAAGGGGATGAAGGGGTTATATGACCCCCTATGTAAGGGAAAGAGTTATAGGAAGCATAAGTGCCCCCCATAGATCCTTGTAGAGGAGCGTTGGAGCTCCCTTCCCTGAGACCTAAAGTCTGTAGAGTGGAGTAGGAAAGTACAGGGCTTGTACCGAAGCCAAGCATCCCATATGAGAATGGAGGGCTTGTTGCATTCTGGGTAAATGGAGCAATGATCGCCGCCATAGATGGAATTAGACCATTTCCTGAGGTAGATGTAGTCGAGACCATAGTGGTCCGGACCGACGACCGTTGGTTAGGAGGTGGAACACACTCTGTAGTGACAGTCATGGAGGGAATATGGGAATTCCCTAAAGAAGTCACAAAATTTGGTTCCATTACTGCTTGTGACACTATCAGGCACTCGTAAGGATAAACTTGTACAACGATGGGCATCGATAGATTAGTGTTCATAGGTTCGTATGGAACAAGAGATTCCACTCCAAGGTATGAAATGGCTGGTTCCTCCGGAATCAAATGTTCTTCTCTCGGATATGGGTCGAGCACAGTTTCCTGTGACCTGGTCACCTCAAAAGACCCTTGCTGGTCTAGTCTTCGCCTTAGCGGTGGCAGGGGTGGCTCTAGATTGACCGGTGGCAGGCCAACAAGCCTTCATGACTAGTGGAGCTCCTAATCCTCCACTGTGTGAGAATATAAATGACACACTAGGGATTTATATTATCGTTCAAGAACTAGAACATACTAGAAAAAGTTCCTATGAGATAAAACAAGCAGTCACTAGCTAGTTGGAAGAACAGTCACAACAACCAACACTAGAGAAACTTACCGGTGCAAGTGTAGCTTGAATACGGAAGCACCCTTTGGGTATACTCCGCAAAGAATGGCTTGATTTCTGTCCTAGGTACCATGGTATACCCCCGCAGTCACCTGTGTAAGTCACTAGAATGATAGGCAACTAGGTTGCCAACACACGAATAGTCACTAGGCGGGTTCAGTTGATAGTCAGATGGACCACAATGAGAAGGGTATCAAGCCTGAAATATATCAAGGGTATCGAAAGCAAGTGTTCTAGAAGACAACTGAGGACCTCAAATGGATTCGAGACCCCCGAATCTTTGTGGCAAAAGAGATCAACGGAATCCCAAGATAAGCCCTCTATATGCGTTCCCCACTATGCTTGGTCTGACTTTGTAGGGGTTATCTCTGCTACCTTTCCGCATGTGACCTTGTGTTTAGACCCTGTGTTAGAGGGGGGGTCCCAGATAACTTTTATGATACTATACTTTTAGCACTCTCTAGCACAGACTCTTATGTTTTTTTTTGTAGCCTTGAAGAGTTTCCTCTCCAATCCTAAATCAAGGCTCTAGCCTAGACTAGTTGATAGACCCTACAAACATAAAGTCTAGTTGATTTTAATTAATCGTTAATTTTTGTGGCTGTCCTAAGTCAAAGGAAGTGGAAATGAAACCAGTGATGTGTTTAGGAGATGAAAGAGAAGAGCATATACTGAAACTGAAAACAAACTACTTCCTCTTCACAAATTTAGATTTTCACATTTAAACTCTTTAACCAACTTTTCAAACTACTTTTTTTTTTCTAAGATATTTTAACATAAAAACTCAAAACAAGATTTCTCTTGACTATGAGCTACTTATTGTCCTAATTCAATTAACTAAGAACTTATGAAATTATTCTTTTTCTTGATGCTAATGCAAACAACCAACTACTTGACCAAACAAAGAAAGTGAAAATTATTTTTTGATTATGCTTCCAAAACAAGAAAATTTGAAACTTTATTCTTTTCTTCTTTTATAAATCAAAAAGGTAAAAAATAAAGACAATACAAGACTAATAAATGAATCCTATCCCACCGTAGACCGCGGGGAGTCACTGAAAAAACCAAAGAAGGCAGATCATAACAGACTCACAATCTCATCCAAAAACCTAATAAAGAAAAAACAAGAAATCTTTGAAGAAAAAGAAAGCTATACTGAAGTCAAACCTAGTCTATAAACTGTTATGATAGAGACCAGGGCTAGATCAAGAAAACCCCTTAGAAGTGTGACTCCTAACAGGGAAGAGGATGATTGCCTCTTATAAAAATAATTTCTCAACAAGCATGCTATTGACAATTAAACAACAAGCGTATGTACGCGTGTTGTCTAATGGTAGAGTGTGTATGCATAGGTGCATTCCCACTATAGGTTGCGTGCACCTCTGCAACTCCTCAAAAAAATGAAAAACAAGCAGTCAAGCATAGGCAGGGAGTAGTGGTATTGAAAATCAGAATCCCTTCAAGACACGGGAACTTACTTTTATAAATAAAATACAAGGAAAATTTGATAAAGAAAAGCTAATCTGAGGTTATACTTAAACTACAGACTGCAACAACAGAGACCTAGACTTGATCAAGAAAACTCCTGAGAAGGATCACTTCTGATAAGGAAGAGAATGACTGCCTCTCCTAACAAAAATATTTTTTGAACTCAGGCACGCTATTGACACTTTAGCAGCCAACGTATGTAAGCGGGTTGTCTAAAGGTAGGGTGCATATATACACGTGTAGGCCTTGTTCAGGTCATGTATACCTCTATGGGTTCCCCCCCAAAAAACAAAAATCATTCTAGAAATTAAAGCAGGGAGTATTGGTATGGAAGACCATAATCCCTACAAACTTAGACTCTTGTAGAAACTCAGAAAAAAGGTCATCAAACCAATTATGTTGTGGGTGGGAAAACCCCCTACAGACTAGCACTAAGGGTTTTGTAATGCATGCAAAAATGACCATCTAAAGTCTCCTACTTTTTACCATCATCCCATCATAGACCCCATTATTCATATGTAAACACAAGGGTAAAAGGATCTAGTTACTCTACCTTGACTTCCATGTTTGATGTCGATCCTTTTGTGTTCGGTTTCTCGTTGACTGCAAGTCTCCTCCCAAATCTAACCTACATTCATAAACAGACAAACCAAAAAATCCAAACATGCATCTTATATATGAACTTAATGGGTTAGAGATTCTAATAAAATATAATCAAAATTGAATATTGAACACCTTATATGGTGGGACAGGAAAAGTACTTCTTTCTTATTAACCTCACAAAAGTAACTTACAATGGTGAGATCATCCACTGCTCCTCGAACCTGGTCCTGGTCTCCTCTTCAATTGTGCACCAACCGCTTCCACATATGTTTCTCCTCACAAAATGGTTGCAAAATATTGGGGCAAGGGGAATACAAAATGGGTAGAGTTTCTTTTCTATTATCTTCATTCTTCAAATGGGACCCCTACCTCTTCTTTTATAGGCTAGAAGAGGGTTGTTATCTGGTTGAGTTACTGGTTGTGGGTGGTCAAATGGTTTAGGAAATTACCTGAAAATCTGTATTATGTCTACAACTTTCTATTTTTTGTGCTTTTGTCAGTATACGTGGACTGTAGTGGGTTAGCTAGCGTATACATGCATGCAACAGTGGTGCAGGGCACGCATGCCTTCACAAGGATGGTTTTTAGAAGAGATGTTCAGTAGTGTCTTGGTAAAAATGGCAAATGAGATGGCCTGATGCCAGGTATTCATGTTTGGTGCAAATTAGGGTTATAACAGATGCTGAGGCATCCTAGGAGATAAGATTCAAGATGAGTCTTAAATCCATGCTTGTAATAACATAAATTATGAAAATATGTGGGTAAGTTTCTTTCCTCTCTCTTATAGATCTCTTGAACCTCAAACAATGTCAGTGCAGATATTAAAACATTTAGCTCCAAGAGGCATTTGTCCACTATTGTTTTAGACAATTGATTTTATATATGGATGAAGTGATGGATTTAGAAGAAATACAATATAAACATGTGAGACATTTTTAAAAATGAATCTCACAGTTTATGGAAAGAACAACGTGCTAACCAATTACAAATTTAGCATTTGTAATGAATACAATAGATCATTAAATCCTACATCAAACAATAAACATATTCATACATTTAAATCCATGGAGGTACCATCCGCACATCATTAAACATATGAAAAATGACAAGAAGTGTTCGTACATTCAGATGAAATCACTCTAGTATCATAATCATACAACACATAGTTACATTGAAAATTCTATATAACTCGTCGTTTGAGCTTCTATTAATGGTGATATGATACAAGAATCCAAAATGAGATGGTGAATTTACAATAAAAAATGCAAAAAAATAACCATAGACTGAAACATAACACAAGATATGAATATCATGAGGCTTGCAACCTTAAAAATATGTTCACATTTGATGGGATCTTGATTAAACAACTTTGGTTATAAGATACTCTTAAATTCCCCAAAGTCCTGACCTGAAAAATGAGCTCCTTGCCTTACTTTATAGGATATTTGTTTGTAGGAAAACCATCTATTTAGTCCAATATTGCTTCTTGGAGGTGTATACCTCTTGTCAAAATTCCTGATACTACTCTGGGTTTCTAAATGATTTGCAACTGATTTTTGTTTTTACCAAGTAAAAAATGCCTTTTACCCCCAAAGATGACTCACACTGATATTGAAAGGGGTGTTCCATTTTCTTGATATTTTTTTTTTCTTTAGTCCTCTGATCTAGGAAAAAATTGGTAGCCACCCACCTATTCCACTGGCTCAAAACATGGGTTTCCACCTTGGTAGTTTTTCTATAGCTTTTCGGGTCCTAAACTTCCGGGAATTTTTTGAGGCCCTAGACAACATTTTTTGGGCCTGACACAGTCACTCTATAGTATTCATCTAGAGTGTTATGAAACAATTTTTAGTCTTCAGATATACATTTCAAACGAGCTATCGTGCACCCCAAATGGGGATCGTATGGAAAAGTTATGCCCTTGGGAAGTTGACATATCAACTACCCCCATCAGGGCCCCAAAACGTTTTGGTGTTTCATATTCCTGGGTTAAGGTTTTGGATTTTATTTATGAGAAAATTTCCTTTAGAGACTCATCATAAACATCATAATCTTCTTGTGAATGAGCGTAGCCATCACATCTTTTTTTAGATATAAGATTACCCCATTCCAACGAGTCATTCACTCTGTAATTTTACAGTTTATGTACATTCTCTCATTAAAAAACAATTGTGCATTATTTTATTTTTGTGTTTATTTCAATATTTCTATGTATCTCACAATATATTTGTATATTTAATCGTTATATCTCTTCCTTCATTTTGTTCTCAAAATAATTTGGTTATGTGGTATCAGAGAAGTCTACTCCTTTTTGTTTCTTCTGCATATCCCCGACATGGTTATGATATAGAGATTTGGGTCTTGAGATATTTTCCCTTGAGGATAACCTTTCTCACTATCCCAAGTGGCTTCCCATGGAAGAATAAAAGAGGAACAAGGGAGAAAAATATCCCATCAAGTTGTTTCTCGTGGAAGCCTTTGCGCAACAAAAGAATGAGATGATGGAGAATTTTTCCCAAATCCTTCAATGATTGTTGACAATAATAGGCCCGTCTTTGTTAAGTAGTCACTTACTACCCCATTCAAGGTACAAGTTAATTTTTATATTCCCATATTTGAAGGTCTAATCAATGCGAATGGTTTGGAAAAATGGTTAAATTTTCTAGAAGGCTATTTCTTTGTTCACAATTTTTCCGACAGAGAAAATATCAACTTTTCACTACTTAAGGCTCTCCCCCATGTAAAACATTCGTGGGATACTTAATCGGAGAAAAATTCCACAGAGGAGTATGGAATATTTGGGGCCAAGCCTAGTTGGGATTTTTTTATGGATGCAGTCAAGGAGCAATATTACCCTAAGGAAAACTATGATGACTAGTACATGAGTTGGACCACGCTGCATCAAAAGTGGGACCAAATAGTGCGATAGCTCATAAATAACTTCCATACCTTGCACACCAAGTTGGGTATCAAAGATTCTGAGCAACATCTGGATTTGAAATACCTTGGGGCTCTACACAGGTACATCCAAACCGAAATAGAGTTTCTGGACATCTCATCACTGGGAGATACTTATAAATATGTTGTCAAAATTGAGTAGAAATTTAAGAAACAAAAGAAGCAAGAATTTGGGTTTGAAAATCCTAAATAACCAAATTATGGTAAAGGAATCCCTAGCTCACAAAACATTCAAACTCAAGACAACTAGTCCAAGACACATGAAAATAAGGGAAACGAGAAGATGAAGAAGGAAACTGGGAAATGGTGTGACTTCCACAAAAGCCCTTGGCACAACACCGATGAATGTCACTCGAAACAATCATTGGTGGCTTCTCTCAAAGAAATAGAGCCTAACGCCAAATTAGAATCCGATTCAGATAATAATAATAATAGGAGACAGACAATTGATGAAGAACCTGCTACTGTTTTTATGACCGCAACAATCCAACCAAAAGAACCAGAGGATCATGAGTAGGGGGATTTCCTTTTCCATTCACAGATGTGGGTGAAGGGGACCCTGTTTCATTTTATTGTTGATAGTGGAAGCCAAAAGAACCTCATCTCGTCAAAGTTTGTCAATCAGTTGGATTTGCTGACAACACCACACCTGCAACCATACAACATCAAATGGATCCACCAGGGATGAGATATTCATGTTATCCAATAGTACCACTTGTCATACAACATCAAGCCCTTCAAGGATGAGGTAATCTGTAATGTTTTCCCACTATAATTATGTGATGTCTTCTTAGTCCAACCATATATGTGGAGGTTTCATATTGTTTATGAGTCTTGACCCTGTAGCGTCATTGTTACTCTAGGGGGTCATCCCTACAGGATACCAGAGGTAGTTCCGACTACTATACTGAAAAAAAGTGTAGCAAAGTAATCATTCATACCACAAAATTTAGCCTCTTCATAACCTGTTCAAAAGATAAGGACACTACAACCACTACATCCTCGGCCCAAAACCCTTCTATCCAAGAGAAGTAGATCAATAACATTGTAGAAGAGAACCAAGATATTCCTACTGCACCTATGGGGGTGCCTCCAAAATACCCAATCAAATAAAGTTATGATAAATACTTTCATGTTCTTCATGTTTCATATTCATCGACATAATCCTCCCACACATAAGAAGATCATGTATCCAATTTGTTTCATAATAGCCTTCGACAAACTAAGAAGGGAAATTTCTTCAACAAGGCAATCAAGCCACCAAGGTTTAGATTCAACAAAAGCTTCCCAGGGGACCTGCCGCAATGGATACCATTACTTCCTAAGGTGGAAGGATTTATCTAGGTGGAAATTGGTGGTCACCCACCTATTCCACTCGCTCAAAAAAAGGGTTTCCACCTTGGCATTTGTTTTACAAATTTTCGGGCCCTAAACTTTTGGGGTCATTTTGAGGCCCTAAATAGCATTTTTTGGGCCCTCCACAGTCACACTATATTTTTTATCCAAAGTGTGATGAAAAATTGTGTATTCCTATGATAGACATTTCAAATGAGCTATCGTGTAGCCAAAACTAAAATCATATGAAAAACTTATTCACTTGGGAAGTCGACATATCAAGTACCCCCATAAGGGCCCATAAACCTTTTTACATTTCATATTTTGGGGTCAGGGTTTTGGATTATATTTATGATAAAAGGACTATAGATCCTTATTGTAAACATATTCATCTTGTTGTGAAGGAGAGTAGCCATCACATCTCTTCTTAGAGATAAGATGCCACCATTCTAGAGAGTCATTCACTCTGCAATTTTACAATTTATGAACATTCTCTCATTATTAAAAATTGTGCATTATTGTATCTCTCTATTTATTACAATATTTCTTTGTATCTCGCAATATATCGATATATTTCATTGTTATATTTCTTCCTTCATTTCATTCTCAAAATAAATCTAGATTAGTATCCTAACATGACATAGGTCACATGTAACTCCATAAAGAGTGTTTTCTCTTTTGTACTTGCATTATTTTCATACCAGAGAAAAGAGAGTAGAGAAACCTCACCTTCTAGATGGGTTTTCTCTTGTAATGGCCTCCCAGATCAAATCTGTATATTATTTTGTGGATGGTGCCTGATTGTATTTTACTGTTATCTATTTCTCACATTTTATTTATTTCATGCATAAGCAGAAAATTAGTAACTAAAGATTCTAGAATCTAAATAAATTTGACCTTCATAGTGTAGGTTTCAATTGTATTTATCTAATCTATTGTGAAGAACTATTATAATGGAATATCCACAAAAATTTACAGATTAGTAACGATTTCACACCATCATTATACACCACCAAAACAAGTAATACTTGCAACATTGATGGTATCTACATAAGTATGATAAACTGTGGAAATATTACATGCGTAATGAAGGATATTTAGATAATAATTCCTTTAAATATGTTTGATATCACATGTGATTGATTTATGATATTGGTATGCATAAATATATTTTAAACCCAAGTAGGGGCATGGTAAATGATTTGTAAATTTTCATGGATATTCCACTGGATAGTTCATCACAATATATCTAACAAAATACTGAAATCTCTATTGTGAAGGTTAATTTCCTTTATATCTCAAATTATTTAATTACTGGTTTTTTTCTTAAAAGGTATGAAATAGATAAAATGATAAAAATAGAGAAAAAAAAATAAATACTTACACACCATCTACAAATAAACACAAGATATAACCTTGGAAAACCAATATGGGAGAAAACCCAACTAGAATGTGAGTTTGCTTTCTTATCTTTTCTTCAAATGTAAGTACAAAGAAAGATTCACTCTCTATGGAATTTCCTTTGACATCATGGCCTATATGGATACTACATAATATATCCTCTATTTATCTTTTATTGTTATTGGATAAATCGGTGAATGCAGACATAAAATAATCTCTCTAGATCCACCTGGATCTAGAACAAAACAAGATAGGACATGACACTTTCCCTAAGTTATAACTATTGAATTTACTACCAAATAAGGAATGGATGACATACCTTTAGATATCACTTCCTTATATCTTTGTTGTCCTTTCTTTGCTCCGGTGCTCTTGTGAGATCAAATCTGCAATGACAAAAACCAATCAAAGTGAAAGAAACAATAATAGATTCAATGAAAACCTAAACATGTGATCAAGGATTCATATAATAAAATGCTAATTATTTTATGAGAAACAAACATGCCATCGTATTATATTAAGTAAAAGTGGAAGATACAACCAAACTTCCTTGATGTTGCAAGTTCCCTTTCAGTGGTCCTTTGTTCCAACACACACATACACTTTCTCTGAATTTGTATGAAGATGGTCCAAAAAATATTGATGGGAAAATGGAGGCCTCAAGCATCAGTTGCAATAGGATCCTTCACACCGTCTTTAGCCTATTCCTTCAGAAATTCTTTGATTAATCTTGCTTAACCTTTTCCATGAGAAACCCATCATTATATATGAGAAGGTGAAGTGGTTAAAAGGATGAGGATGATCCCACCAAATTAGAGAAGCCAGTAGGATCACAACCATACGGACGCCACCTCACATTCTATAAGATTGATCTTTTAGAACCTTCATGAACTTCTTCCTTTATTTATCTTCAAACACCGCCACACCCTGCCTATATAGCATTTTGCAGAAACCCCACGAACCAAGTATGGAGAAGCCTATGGAAATCAATGATTTTCACACTGTGTACTACTGTCAGCCTGCGGTGTCATTCTAAAAACATGCCTTGTAGGGGAAGAAATCAATCATTTTTCTCATGTAAAAGATTGTTTTGAGAGCCTGAACACATGCTTGTAGAATCATCATCTGGATGACCAAAATAATGTGTAATAGAATGCCCCCAAAAGTATAAGGCTGGAACTCATGACAACTGAAATACTTTGTAAAATGCGTGTGTGTGTTGGGAACAAGGAGATCACCAATCATGAACCTACAAACAATCAAGCATCTGCACAATATTATACCATCTCTGAGGTAGGCATTCCCATGCTCAGACTACAAATGATTAGAATCATAAATTTCAGTCATGGCCACCAATTATACATTGTGGATCCATGTCATCAAGACGATACATAGCCACCAAGAATACACTGTGGATATATGTGTTTAAAAAATTGAAATAAGGACATAGCCATGAGACATACAAAGTGGATCTATGTGTCAATACAAATCGTAAATACTCCATCGCAACCTGGACCAAGATGATGTGATCCAGGGTCTTCAATCCCATCATCCGTAAGAACGAATCTATCCATGCGACTACAGGTGTTGAAGTCGAACATGATAGAAACCACTTGATTACTGGTCATTGATGAAAACCATTAACAAGTGCAAGGGAAATCACCATTGATGTCAATGAATCCCAATGTACTTTAGTACAATCCAACAAATGTGAATAAATGAGATGAATTCAAACACTCGATGGAATCTCCCAATTAGGGACCCATGATGTGAATCCACTATTGAAAGAGAATAAACCTACCTACAATCCCTAAGGTACTAAATGATTTCTATGTCTTGTTCCTGGATGATGAGTTGAAGTTGACAGGATAAAACTTGTCACAAGAGGGCCTTGATGTATCCCGCATCAGTGACATGAAATAAGTAACAAATTTAGGGTAGATCAAAGTATGAAAATGATTTGACACTGACACAGGGAAGGCCTACATGGTAGGAATTAACAATTACAGATGGCCGACTCGATAGAGGGCTTGTTTGGACTTCTCTTGAACATATGAATGACATGACAACGGTCTTGGTAGCATTGATTCAAAGATGACCCAAGATATGAACTTGCAGAAAGTCAGATGAGAGACAAATGGATTTCTCAACCCGAATTCAAATGATGCAGGGGGTGTCATGTTCAAGAGCGACTATTATTTCCACTAACACAAATATAGAGACACGTTTCTTTCCCAAATTCCCCCCCACCATTTATGGCGAATACCTCTTTATTTTTATGTAAGCTTGAGGAGGATAACATATGATTGTTGATGTAAGCTCATCCTTCATACGAGTCCGCCAAAGTATGTTTAACAATCCCTAAGAAGGAGTGGTTCTATCCCATATGGGTCTTTCATTGTTTGTTTAATGAGTCCAAAGATAAAAACCTCAGGGGGTTTTCATGTTTTGATATTCTAAAAAACACTTAAAGATAAATCTCTCAGTTCCTTTTTCGTAAAGTAGTTTGATGGGACCGAAAAAGTGACAAAATATTGCCCATCAAACATTTTCTTCAAATAACTTTACGAGCGTGAAAAAAACAAGGTCACTCGACAATCTTTTCGTTTTTATGGAGCGTGAAAAGAGCTTAAAGGATACTCCATGGGTTTCTCTTTTCATGTTATGATGATGAGTACTAAAAGATGACAAAAGTATACTCGGTTTCATTCTCATCTATTTTTGAGCACGAGAATGAACAAAGACTAGGCTCGAAGTTTTTCTGAAAAAAACCTAAAAAGTATTTGTACTTGTGAAAAATATAAAAACAAATCATGAAAAATCTTCATATTTCATTGTTCAGGATTCCAATTCTTCTATCTGGGAGAAAATATAATACTTGCGAGAACATTAGACCTTTAGGTTTTTGATAAAATGCATTCAAATAATATAAAATATTAATATAAAAAGTAAAAAGTGAAATAAATAGGAGTGAAAAATATTTTTACTATTTCATTTTCATTTTGCCCAAAACTTTCCTAGAAATCCTTTTTTTACCTCAGAATTCAGTTGTCGATTGCGGGAGGCACATGTGACCATTCAACGAATGGATTCCATAAAAATGGTAATCTCCTTGTCCTCTTGCTTTTCATTTGATTAAATTTCATTTTCATCGATTTATAATGGATTTTTGAGTTAAAGTTTTGGCCGATAGCCACGCACTGGGGCCGCCGCAGGTGACCAGTATCAAGACCTACGGAAATCGATGATTTCTGCAGGTTTTCTATGGCTCACCTGCAAAAACCCCGCACTATGTAAAATCTTTTCCTGCGATGGCTGAAAACCAAAAAATATTTATATGCGTTTAGCCAATAGAAGTTTCCCAAATCAGCAAATGAGGATGCTAACTCCCTTTTATTGTCCCAATGCAAGTATTTGATCATCAAAATGATGGAGTGTAGGGAGAGAGGGCACAAAGATGATGACCATGATGCTTTGAATGACCCAAGCATTGTAAATTCCCTCCGACAATGCGGATTACTGAAATTCTTTAAAATCCACGGCATGAGGGCCCAACTGAGGCTATTGGAGTATCTAGTCCACATGTGGGATGTGGACCAGCAGGTGTTTCATGTGGGTGCCCACATACTATCCTTAGATATTGAAGATATCTATTTCTTGACGAGGTTATCTCATCCATGTGACTTTGACAAGAGGTAGAGGTGGTGGTCTACCAATGAGCGAGTATCTCCGTCGATACTATGATCCTGGGGTAGAGAGACGCAAGGGAAAATTTTCCATCAGGGGTTTCTGGGATTTACCCCTCTAGAATATTATTTTTAACATTGAACGTATGGTGGGGAGTGCATATCTTCACATGGATCTCCAAATCTATTTTCAATATGTCGTGGAGTGCATGGAACCTAGGGTGTTCAACTGGAGCGACGAAGTCCTTCGCAACATGAAGACTAAGCTAACAAAATGCAAGAGGGGAACCTGAATAAATTCGGGTATGGATCTATTTTGGTGTATTTATTTTTAGAGAGGGTCCCACATCTACATTTATAGGTAGAGTGGGGAATATCATCCCCACAAGACCCAAGGATGAAGAGGTGGTGCAACCTCATGGATCAACATGTAGCGGGCCCCATGATCAAATAAAACAATGAATTCTTTGACTGGTTGAGGCCTCAGATATTGATGGTGGACAATTATGCATATGTCTGGTTGGATTTCATAGGAGACCCCAAATTGGTTCTACCTGAGGGCTTTCAATGGGGAGATGAAGGTAAGAAAAACGTTTTTTTTTTATGATGTTTTTTGTGAATTTTAAAATATAAGATGTTTTTTATGCTTTCAATCCGATGACTAATCAAAATCTTTTGACAATGAATATGTAGGGCCACACCAAACTCTGGGGAAGCACTTGTGGTAGAAGGATGGGATGTTGAATACTATGAGGTAGTCAAGAATAACCTAGAGGGATTAACCACAGATATCCCGAACATTTCCATCGGTGAAATTATGAGATGCTATCAGTGTCATACTGTAGGCGTATCTGGTTCACTTAGTCGAATACTTTGTAGGGTAGCATGGGTAGTAGTGTGCTACTGTGGGCAACATCCTTGATGCCATTTTGTAGAATCCATGAGATTCATATTTTGATATTTTGCTCTTCATATGGAAAACACTTTTTTGTAAAACACTTTTATCGTTATATATATACATGAGGCTTCTACCTGCTTACTTGCTTTAATGTGAATTGTGATTGGATTTACATGTGTTTCAAATGTCTTTCTAACACATAATTAGCTAATCCATATGTTAATGTATTTAGACATCTAGGAATATGTTGATATTCAATGTAATCAAAATAATGTTTCAAGAGGCGAATTCATAGATATACCCGTAACAAAGTAGGACTTCGGATAACATAGACATTACTTAGCTATAGTACCACTAATTGTGAATCAATCTGTACAACCAAGTGACGGATTCCAAGTGAAATAACATCGGTCAACAATTCGATGACTGCACTATATTCCGCGATATTGCTAGTTGCATGACCGAGGCAAACAACGTGTAGACTGATTAACTCATTCGTAGGTACATAGATTTTCCAAGCATCGGATGCTAAGTTCTGAGCACTCTGACTAGTGCCATCGAAAAATACAATGTGGGGTAGTGAAGACACCGACATCTAGAAACCAAGAATAATGCAAGGTAAGAAGCTGGGGGTTGAAACCAAATAGCAAAAAAGCACACAAAAGTAGCACATAAAAGTATGATATAATAAAAATACAAGCACTTATGCAAAGATAACCTAAGCACAGTACTTCTTCAAGTAAATCCCATTTCTGGGATCACTCAAAGGAATGGCATCATAATATACTAACTCATAGGCTCCCTTCTCCAACACTCATTTGACGATATAAGGGCCACGCCACATAGCCTCGAATATTCCAGCCCATAGTAAGTCACGATCTTATTCATAGAGGAGAACTAGATCACCTTCAGAGAAAATACGGTATTTAGCATGCTTTTCGTATTGGGATTTTACGTGTTTCTTTTGGGTTTCAATAACTAGGGTGGCAACACAATGGGTTTCGTTTAATTGCATCAGATACAATAGGCGTTCTTCTTCACCAAAAGTGTTTGGGAGAATTTCAAGGACTAGCTTCAAATATGGGATCTCACATTCAATCGAAAGGACAACTTCGATACCATACACCAACTGAAAAGGCGTAAATCCTGTGGCAGTCTTCACAGATGTCTGATAGGCCCATAATGATGAAAACAACATTGTGTGCCAACTTGTCTTGTGAATTCATATTATCCATCGAAGAATAGTGATAAGAACCTTGTTTATCGCTTCAACTTGGAAATTGGCCTTTGGATACTAGGGGGTTGAGTTTTCATGCCGAAGACCCAACTTTTCGGTAATATTGGACATCATGAAATTTCGAAAATGGCTACCATGATCAGGGACGATAGCTTGCAGGATTATGAATTGTGTGATGATATGATTGAATATGAATAGGGTTTCATTTTTTCTGGTATTATCAAATGTAGGAATCGCCTCGGCCCATTTCATGAAATAATCCATGGATACGATGATGTATCTATGCCCCCTGGTCGAGTGTGGGTTACATGTCATGAAATCAATGCCCCATGTTGTGAAAGGTCCAATGAAAACTACAGGGTGTAAAAGAGTGGGATGAGAGGGGACTTGGGAAGGTGTCAGAATGAATCTAGAAGTAGCATTGTACCCATGAGGAGTAAAAATTCTAGAAGCTCCGGATGGAACTTGGGTAGGAATATGGATAGAAGTATTAAAATAATTATACCCAAGAGGAAGTGACGAGATGGGTCTAGATGAAAGTGGTGTGCCAATGGGAGCTTGGATAGCCATGGTATTCCTAGTGGGAATAGCCATAGTGTGTGGGACCATTGTGGAATGGGCCATATGAAGAGGAATGGTCGAGCTAGGACCAACGGACTGTGTGTTTGAACCAATGAAGAGATAGAAAGTTGTAATAGCAAAGTGATCTAGAGGTATCGTGTAGTTAGCATATGTTTCAGGCAGTTCAGAGACGACATCTATATCAACACCTATTCCCAAGCCATAAAGGTCACGCACTGTAGCCGTGGTTCGAAATATGTCAGTGGTCCAAAAGGGTCCTCCTTTTCTGGGATGGTAAGAGGTTCGGTTGGTATTCCATAAGTGTCAACAACAAGTTATCCAGATGAATTTAGTTGGATACTACATCTCTCATATCTAGGAGGTATTTGGAAAGTGTCTAGAGAATCATAAACAATTCGAAAATTGTCTAAAGAGTCAGTTCATTTTTCTTGTGAAGGTTTGTTGTCTTGGACCTCACTCTGTTGAGTAGATCCCTCCGATGGATTAGTAGGAAAGGGTTGAGAACCTTCCGGATCTTACGGGGGTAGTTCTTGCATCCTACGTGAATGGCATGGAGGGTCAATGTTGGCTGAACCAAATATTTTACGGAAAAAATCTATGGCCAACTATAGAAACAAACAACACTCGCTAATAAAATATAGGAATCAAACCAACAAAACAAAACCTTCTTATTTTGAAGTCACTAGTTGGTGTTGAAATCCAATGTTGTGAAGTCAAGACAAGAAGGGGCTAGGATAGAGCGGGTGGAAAAGTTACGTTGATGACCTGCTTAACGGACTTACACCCTAGTGCAAGCTTCCACACATAATCATGGGTATACCCTCCAAAGAGCCCGAGTAAGTTTGGCCAACGTTGATTCCAGGTACTATGAAGACTTTCCCCTCCACAGTTGATGCAGGCGCGCTCCTCAGGCACGTCTTCTCACAGGATCTTTCCTCCTTCCTCTGCCCAAAGAACTGAAAGGTTCTTTTGTTTCCCTATCTGGAAATTTTCACCCACAACAACTCTCTCACGGGATCTCCCTTTCTTCTATCGGGAAATCAGACTTCACAACTTCGCGATTCCTGTGGTCACGTGTTTGTTTCTCGCGATTCTCCAAAATTCGATGTAAGTAAGTGCTGACCTTTTACTTTGCTATCTGGGTTCCTCCTATCGGGATTTCTCCACTTGCAATGTCCAAAACAACTCGCTTTACCAGCGCCTGATCCCCAATACACCGAAACTCTGATGCGCTCGTGAGTTTGACCTGTCCACGTCCCTGTCACCTCGTCGGGATTTCATAATTTACTATATTGCGAATCCTGATGTTTATGGTTTCGGTTCTTTCCTTTCCCCAAATTGCGAACTAGTATGCCACCTATCCTCTCACCAATTCCTGTGGCCCCACGCTCCTTTAGTTGTCGCGATATCGCGTATCGCGATTTCAAATTGCAAGAGTATCCTGTCCTCAGGACCTCCGAAACGTCGAACCCTGACTTCGTCAGATCTTTCGACACGCATCCCAAATGATGGATGGTTCAGATCGAACCTCGGACTTCGCCAAATGGAAAATCAAAACCACTCACTCCTATGAACCCCGATGACCAATTCTCCGATCAAACGGTGAACCGGCACATGTCTTACCTGAGATCCATGGATATGATCCCTTTGCTATTGCGAGACTCAAAAAGGTCTCAAGTTCTTGACCTCTGAATTCTCGATGCCTCAATATCCCGATGCCTTCCTGGATTTTCCCCTTTGCTCATGAAGGCTTAAACCTTATGCAACTCTTTCCAAATCGGATGGTTGACGGGTAACTATGTGCAGATCCGACAGTCCACAACCCCTTGAGCTTAAAATCCGGACGTAACCGTATCCCCCTCGCTTCTCTGGCGGATCTGATGGCTGGCAGGGTTTCACTAATCCTCCCCACTGATTCCTGACTGTCGATCTCTTCCCTTTAAATGATTTCTACGGAGGACCAAATGTTCCTCCTCAATAATTTGGCCTTCTGCATGAAAAATTGTGATGCCTGTTAAAACACTTCACGTCATGAAATCCCTGTGCGATCCTTCAAGAGATTTGAAGGTCTTGTCCCTCCTGAGATTTTCACAACTTCGAGCCTCAAAGAGGGTCCTTGCACGCACTCCTTGCACGACAGATTTTCAAACACTTACAGTGCTTGAATTCCTTCGACCCTGCACACACCTGCAACAACAATCCTTCGATGCTCCGCTCACATTCACAACTGAGACTTTCCTTAGCCTGCACACTCCTTGCACGACTCTTATAACCCAATTTCACTTCTGGGTGAACAAGAACAAGAGTTAAACTATCTGAGCCTGCTGTCAACGCAGTCCTTGCGGATGAATTCAACTGCACTCCTTGCAAGAATCCTTGCTCAGATAGAGAAACAATTGAAACTCATTTATCCTACTTCCTTTCTCAGATTTCAAACACTCAGCAAGGAATCATTCATACATAGCATGTAAAACAAATACATAACAGGAAGTAAATACTCATGAGCATAACATTCAACATACATACACAGAGAACAAACACAAAACCATGGATTTAAATTAAACTCTTCTATTAATTCAAGCTCTATACATGGGTGTTCTTCCACAGCTCTCTGCATGATCTTCTTCTCAATGCTCAGAATTATGTTACAATACACAATGAGGGTGTCTATATTCTGTTTCCCTCTTTCTTTCTAAACTGTCTAATCTAATATTAAATTCTATCTACCTATTTCATCTCAACATAAATGCCTCTATCTACTTCAGATGAGAGAGGGACACTCAAGGTCTGATTACAACATAAAAGTATGCCTCTCTTTAATATCTCATTTAAGGTTGGCGCATATCCTCGAGACAATTTCAAAACATGTGTTGGTCGTGTCCAGCTGTCCGATTGCATTCCACGCTGGCTCGCTTGAACTGGGAGATTCTCCTACATCATACTCCCTCGCTTGAAAACTTTCATGGGCTCCTGTCCATGAGCTCACCTATGGTGTGTCCATGCTTCTGTATCTCTACTTCAGTCTCCCAGCTGGCATCTTCAACTAGATGGCCTTTCCATTTGACCAAATATTCAAAATATTCTTTCCTTTTGGTCTTCTTACTCACTCTCTTGTCTAGTATGCACTCCATCTATGGATTCTCTACAACTGGCATTTTCTTTTTCCACTGGATCACTGGCTGCTCATCACTTCCAGTCTCTATTTCCCCAGCTCTGTATGGGTATAAATCTGAGATATTGAATATCGGAGAAATTTCGATCCCATCGGGTAATTCAATCTCATAAGCATTTTCTCCAATCTTATTCAAGACCTTGCATGGTCCAATTTTCTTCATCTTCAACTTATTGTATGTTCCTCTCGGGAACCTTTCCTTTCTCAAGTGTGCCAACCAGATCACCAACCTCAAATTAAAGTTGTCTTCTATGATGATCGGCTCTACGCTTATACTCCTGGCTTGAATTCTGCAACTGCTCCTTCACCTGGCTATGAAGTTCCTTCATCGCCTCAGCGAATTCTTTTGCACTAGCGCTCCTAGTCACAATCTGTTATGAATCCCTCAATTCAGAAATTCCCCTCGGTCGTACGCCATAAATAATCTGAAATGGAATTTTCCCTGTACTCCTGTTCACTGAGTCGTTATACGCAAAATCTGCCTGCGACAATATATTGTCCCAACTGTTGTGGTTCTCTGTCACCAAGCTTCTCAGAAAATATCCTAGAATTCTATTTACCACTTTTGTCTATCCATCCTTCTGAGAATGATAAGCCGAAGTAAATAACAAGTTAGTTCCCAGGTTCTTCCATAAGGTTCTCCAGAAATTCCCTATGAACTTTGTATCTCTGTCCGAAACTATGATCCTTGGCAAGCCGTGAAGTCAAATGACTTCTTTGAAAAACAGATTCGCAATGTGAGTCACGTCACTGGTTTTCTGACATGGAATGAAGTGTGCCATATTGGAAAATCTATCCACTAACAAAAAGATCGAATCAAATCCTCTTTGCATCCTTGGAAACCCCAATATGAAATCCATGCTAATTTCATCCCACGACCTTTCAGGTATGGGAAACGGTTGATAAAACCCTGCATTCTACTTCCTCCCCTTCAAATGCTGGCAAATCCTGCATCTGTCCACAAATATATTGACCTCTGATCGCATCCCTGGCCAAAATTATGATTCGCTCAGCTTTGGAAATGTTTTGTTATGACCGAAGTGTCCGACCAATCCTCCACTGTGTTTCTCCTTCAGTAGATTCTCCCTCATGGAACAATTTGGAATACATAGCTGATTGCCCTTAAATAGAAATCCTTCCTGGATCATGTATTCAGCCCATTTGCTGCTATCTCTAAGAACTTGATTCTCAGTTGCTTCATACGCTTCCTTGAAGTCTGGATCATCTACGTACATGTCTCTGAGATCATCAAAACCCAATGTTTTGACTTTGAATTCCTGCAACAGCAAACACTTCCTGCTCAAAGCATTAGCAACTTTGTTAGCAGTACCAAAAATATGCTTAATTACAAATGTAAAATTCTGCATGTATTCAACCCACTTAACATGCCTTTGATTCAACTTCTCCTGTTGAGTCACAATCTGTAATGCATGGTTATTAGTATACAAAACAAATTCCTTTGGAATCAAATAGTGCCTCCACTTTTTCAATGCCTGAATGATGGCATCAAATTCCTTGTCATATGTGGAGTACTTCACTTTCGCTTCATTCATCTTCTCGCTGAAATATGCAATTGGTCTGTCCTCCTGAATCAAGACCTCTCCTATCACAAATCCGCTTGCATCGCATTTCACCTGAAATGTTTTTCTGAAATCCGGCAACACCAAAACAGGTTGTTCCGTGATCTTCCTCTTCAACAAATTGAAACTCTTCTTAGCCTCTTCTGTCTAGTGAAAATATTTATGTCTTTTCTTCACTGTATCCATCATCGCTGTGTTGATTCCACTGAAATTCCTAATGTACTTTTAGTAGAAACTAGCCAACCCATGAAAACTTCTCACCTCAAATATGTTCCTCGGTGATGGCCAATATTTGATTACCTCCACCTTATTTGGGTCCATCCTCAACTCATTTGCCGAAATAACAAACCCCAAATAAATGAGCTTTGTCTTCATGAATGAGGACTTCTTCATGTTTATCAACAACTTCTCTTGCTATAATCTCTGCATCACTGTAGCCAAATGCTTCAGATGCTCCGCTGTTGTTTTACTGAAAACCAGTATGTCATCCAAATACACGATGACAAATTTCCCGATGAACTCCTTCAAGACTTCGTTCATCAACCTCATGAAGGTACTTGGTGCATTTGTTAATTCAAATGGCATAACAAGCCATTCATACAACCCTTCATTTGTTTTGAATGTTGTCTTCCATTCATCACCCTCTCTCATGCGGATCTGATGATATCCGCTTTTCAAATCAATCTTTGAAAAGAATCTTGCTCCACTTAAGAAATCCATCAAATCATCCATTCTTGGCAATGGGAATCTATACCTGATGGTTATCTTGTTTATTTCCCTTGAATCAGTACACATCCTCCAGCCTCCATCTTTCTTCGGACTGAGTAATGTTGGAACAACACATGGACTCAAGCTTTCCCTGACCAAACCCTTCTCCAACAACTCCTGGGCTTGTCTTTTGACCTCTTCATTCTCTTGCGGTGTCAATCTGTACACGGATTTATTTGGTAAACTGGCTTCTGGTATGAGATCGATATGATGACTCACACTCCTAATTGGTGGCAACGAACGATGTAATTCATCCACTACAATGTCAACGAACTCTTCCAGCAGTTCCTGAACTTCTCCTGGAAAATCATCTACCCTTGTGCTAGTCAGAACAATTTTCAGTTTCCTAACCATAATGAATTGTGGATCCTCCTTCTTCTTAACCTCTGTAAGAAATTCCTTCCTACTCATGAGAAGTACTGTGTTACTCACTTCCGGTTTTACCTCCTTATTCTTTATCGGAAGAAACATGTGTGTCCTCCCATCCTTCTCAATGGTGTATGTGTTCATGCTCCCATCATGAATCACATTTCTATCATATTTCCATGGTCTACCCAACAATAGATGACAAACATCCATAGGATTAACATCACACAAGATTTTATCATTATATCCTCCTATCTTGCATTCAACTAAACATTGTTTTGTGAAAGTTACCTGGTGTCCCTTCTGTAGCCACAAAACTCTGTATGGGCTTGGATGATCAGTCGTCTCCAACTCCAGCTTCTCTACCATCTCGGTCGAAACGAGATTATCTGTGCTACCACTGTCCACAATGACCTTGCACACTATGTCCTTGGTCTTGCAAGCAGTCTGAAAAATTCTGGTCCTTTGAACTAAACTCTCCGCCTCCTTTTCGGGTGTCAAAAGAACTTTTCGCATTATCAGCGATCTTCCACCTTCAACATCTTTTGCTTCAACATCTCGCCTATGTGCTTCGGTGATGTGATCTTCTCCTCCATATTTATTTTTCTCTGGACACTCGAATGACTTGTGCCCATTCTTCCCACATATGATGCATGTTATTACTCCACCTGTTCCTGATCCTCTACCTCTGGTACGAGGAAACCTATTATTATTAGCATATCCTCCTCTCTGCTCAGTATGCTTTTCACTTTTCTCAGTGTATTTCCCTCGCTATGAAATTCCACCTCTCTCTGTCCGAGTCTAAGGTTTCTTCCAGTCGTCCCTGGGCTTCTGGGTTCTTTCCTGGGAAATTGATTTGCCTCTGGGTCGACTTCTGCCTCGACCCCTTTGAACTTTCTTTCAGCTCAACTTCTCTTTAGCTTTCAGAGCCATTTGATAAGCATCCTCCACAGTCCGGATGGTTACCATGCTCATCTCATCCTGAATGTCGTATCTCAGACCATTCATGTATCTGGAAACTTTCTCATCATCGCTCTCCCGATGACCTGCCCTGATATTCAATCTGTAAAATTCCTCAGTATATTCATTCACTGTCATTAACTTCTATCTCAGGTTCTGCATTCTCCTGAATAGAGTAATTTGATAGTCCCTGGGGATGAATTTCGATTTCATCTTTGCAATCATCCTGTCCCAGCTTTTGATATTTTTCTTTCCCTTGCAACGTCTATCATCTTGTAGTTCATTCCACCACAATGCTACGTGTCCCTTTAACCTCGTGACAACATGCCTAACCTTCCTATCTTCTTCAACATCTTCATAGTCGAAGTATGTGTCAAGATCTCTAATCCAGTCTAGAATATCTTATGCATCCAAGTTTCCCTCATAAAATGGAATGTCCATTTTCTCTTTTGCACCCATCCTTGCAATAGCTTTGATTAAACATTCATTTGCTGCATCCTCGGCTGCAACTTCTTCTTCACGTTCAGCTTCAACTTCACTTTCAGAATCACTAATATCCCCAACACCAACTGTGCGTCTTTGTGTTGTCTCCATGTCTTCGAGTCTGGCTTATAGATCACTCATTTCTCTCTCCATTTTTGGATTCTACACTTGCCTACCCCTTCTTCTTGGGTTTTCCCTTTCATCTGGGTCAGGTGATTGCCTATCCCTTCACCTTGGTGGCATGGTGAATCCTTCCCTTCTCTGCTACAAAAAGAAAAGAAGATTTTCTAAGCTCTGATACCACTCTGATGCAGGCACGCTCCTCAAGCACGTCTGCTCACAGGATCTTTCCTCCTTCCTTGGCCCAAAGAACTGAAAGGATCTTCTATTTCCCTATCGAGAAATTTTTACCCACAACAACTCTCTCACAGGATCTCCCTTTCTTCTATCGGGATATCGGACTTCGCAACTTCGCGATTCCTGTGGTCACGCATTTGTTTCTCGTGATTCTCCGAAATCCGATGTAAGTCAATGCTGACCTTTTACTTTGCTATTGGGGTTCCTCCTATCAGGATTTTGCCACTTGCAATGCCCAAAACAACTCACTTTACAGGCCCCCGATCCCCGATACACCGAAACTCTGATGCACTCGTGAGTTTGACCTATCCACGTCCCTGCCACCTCGTTGGGATTTTGGACTTCGCTATATCGCGAATCCTGATGTTTATGGTTTCGGGTATTTCCTTTCCCCGAATTCCGAACTAGTATGCCACCTATCCTCTCACCAATTCCTGTGGCCCCACGCTCCTTTAGTTGTCGGGATATCGTGTATTGTGATTCCAAATTGCAAGAGTATCCTATCCTCGGGACCTCCGAAACGCTGAACCCCGACTTCGTCAGATCTTCTGACATTCATCCCAAATGATGGATGGTTCATATCGAACCTTGGACTTCGCCAAATGGAAAATCAAAACCACTCACTCCTATGAACCTTGATGACCAATTCTTGGATCGAATGGTCAACCGGAACGTGTCTTACCTGAGATCCACGACTATGATCCCTTTGCTGTTGCGAGACTAAAAAATGTCTCGAGTTCTTGACCTATGAATTCCCGATGCCTTCCCAGATTTTCCCCTCTGCTCACGAAGGCTTAAACCTTATGAAACTCTTGCCAAATCGGATGGTTGACCGGTAACTATGTGAAGATCCGACAGTCCACAACCGCTTGAGATTAAACTCCAGACATAACCGTATCCCCCTCACTTCTCTGGTGGATCTGATGGCTGGCAGGGTTTCGCTAATCCTCCCCACTGATTGCTGACTGTCGATATCTTCCCTTTGAATGATTTCTACGGAGGACCAAATGTTCCTCCTCAATAATTTTTCCTTCTGCATGAAAACTTGCGATGCCCGTTAAAACACTTCACGTCACGAACTCCCTATGCGATCCTTCAACAGATTTGAAGGTCTTGTCCATCCTAAGATTTTCACAACTTCGAGCCTCAAAGAGGGTCCTTGCATGCACTCCTTGCACGACAGATTTTCAAACAGTTCAAGTGCTTGAATTCCTTCGACCCTGCACACACCTGCAGCAACAGTCCTTCGATGCTCTGCTCAGATTCACAACTGAGACTTTCCTTAGCCTTCGCACTCCTTGCACAGCACCTATAACCCAATTTCACTTCTGGGTGAACGAGAACAAGAGTTAAACTATTTGAGCCTGCTGTCAACGCACTCCTTCCGGACAACTTCAACTGCACTCCTTGCAGTAATCCTTGCTCAGATAGAGAAACAATTGAAACTCATTTCTCCTACTTCCTTTCTCAAATTTCAAACACTCAGCAAGAAATCATTCATACATAGCATGTAAAACAAATACATATCAGGAAGTAAATACTCATGAGCATAGCATTCAGCATACATACACAGAGAACAAACACAAAACCATGGATTTGAATTAAACTCTTCTATTAATTCAAGCTCTGTACATGGGTGTTCTTCCACAACTCTCTGCATGCTCTTCTTCTCAATGCTCAGAATTATGTTACAATACACAATGAGGGTGTCTATATGCCGATTCCCTCTTTCTTTCTAAACTGTCTAATCTAATATTAAATTTTATCTACCTATTTCATCTCAACATAAATGCCTCGATCTACTTCAGACGAGAGCGAGATGCTCAAGGTCTGATTACAACATAAAAGTACGCCTCCCTTTAATATCTCATTTAAGGTTGGCGCATATCTTCGAGACAATTTCAAAACTTGTGCTGGTCTTGTCCAACTATCCGATTGCATTCCATGCTGGCTTGCTTGAACTGGGAGATGCTCCTGCATCAACAGTCACCTCATGTAAGAACCTAAGAAGATAGTCAACTAAGGCTACCAAGAACAACAATGATTCCTAGGGAAACAATTGATATTCCGATCCACACGCAAAGGCAGGGTCTCTAGCTTGAAATAAACTTGAGAGGATTCCACTCATCATTGTGGGTATACCATTCAAACGACCCCCATAATACACATAATCTCTACACCAAGACCAACAAAGAAGGGTGAGTAACTCTGCCAATCTCAATGCGACCTCATGTTTGACCCTTGTGTGAGAAGGGCTTCCCAAGACAAAATGTTGCAAATGGATTTGAACACTCCCTATCACAAGATGCTATTGTGTGTTTTTTTCTTTGGAGAGTGTGTCTCACAGCCTATTCCAAATCTCTATCCTATCTAATGTTTTTTTTTTTTGACGAGAACGGTTAGAGTGTATTAATCGGCTTCCTGGAAAACCAAAATCAGAAAGTTACAAAGCTGAAGAAGGTTGATGATCTCGCTGCCAACCTTCTTGTGGATAAATTGAGAGTACAATCCCACTTACTTCTTGAGCTAAGTCGAGAGAATGACAAAAAATACATACATGAGTAAATTCTCACAAACTGTGAGCACAATAGGAGACAGAAGCAAAGCATTAAACCTAGAAGGGTGAGTCTTTCCCCTTAAAAAAGGGATCCAAATTTTTCTGAGAACCTAAAGAAATGTTGGAGGTAGCCTCCTTTTCCCTGCGTGCTTTGTTGGTCTTTCTCCCTCGGGTGAGGGGTGGAGACGGAGCTGAAGTGGCTTCAATGGCAGGAGTTTCCATAGAGCCGTTGGAGGGGATTGAAACAACTAGACCTGCAGGGGCAGTGGGCTCCAGACCTCTTGCTGCAGCTGACTCTGGAGGAATGGTTTCTGGAAAGTTTTCGTCTGTCGGATTTGCCTTGACTGTTTTTTATTCTGGATCTAGGGCTTCATCTTCCTTCAACGCATCAAAGCTGTTTTTATTTTCTAAAGTAGCCTCTGCTGAGTGAGTGGCCTTCGGAGCCTGGGTTTGTGGGTCCTTTCGCCGTGGCTGCCTGCGTCTGTTAGAAACTGGCTGAAAATAATCTTCTTTGACTGATCCCGGCTCCCCATAGGCTTTGGGGCAGCTTTTTGCGAAATGACCGTAGTCATGGCACCGGAGGCACTTAAAAGGGATCTTCTCATAGTCCAGCTCTTGGATATGGGACCAGTCCCCCGCGGAGAGATTAATAGCTTTCAGAAGGCCTTTTTCGAGGTTAA
>JZKD02S1300841.1:0-11950 GCA_000966675.3 Picea glauca | reverse complement strand
TGCAGAATGAATTTGAGATGGCATTACTTGGTGAATTGTCCTTCTTTTTGGGACTCCAGATACATCAACATGATACAATTATCTTCATTGCATAGACAAAGTATATCAGAGAAATGTTAAAAAGAGTTGGAATGGAATATTGTAAACCAGTTAGTACTCCAATGCAAATCAGTTGCGAGTTGAGCAAGGAAGATGAGTCTAAAGATGTAGATCATAGGATGTACAAGTCAATGATTGGCATTTTACTTTATGTGAAAACATCCAGTTCATATGTCATGTAGGAAGTTGAATAGGTAACATGATTTCAGGTAGCACCAAAGGAGACATATGTCATGGCAGTGAAAAGGATATTCAGGTATCCCAAAGGTACAAAGGATTATGGATTATGGTATTCGAAGGGAAATTTTTTTTCTCTAGTCGTCGATACAAACATAGATTGGGTAGGCTGTTACACATTATTTTGGTCACCTCATTGATCACCTAACAACATGTGTTGATGTTCCCTAAAAACTATTAAAAGATACTTTCACCATGGGAAAAGTGATTTTATTTCCTCTGCCAAAAAGCATATGAAAGAAGGTCATTGCACCCTGCTATATGCATGGGGTGCGATGATGCCTGATCATCACACTCTGCACTATACCTGGGCTATGACGTTGTCACATGCTTCTTGTGCATAGGGTGCGACGATTCTTAAAGCATGGGAAAAGTCAAATTTCAAGAATGTTCTATAAGGGAATCTTCTAGAAGATGAGGTGGCCTTCGATCGATTTGGATCTTACTCGCTTATCTGATTTGGTGGGATCATCCTAATCTCCTCATCTATCTCTCTTTCATACTATATAAAGAGGGATCTCTCATGGAAAAGGCTAAGGTTTTAAAGGCTAAGATTTGTATGGAGAGTTCTATTTCAGATTATGCTTGAGAGCTTTGCTTTAGTTCTTCAAGTCAGATTGTAGATCTTCTTCATTCAAGGAATTTGGAACAAAGGTGTGTGTTGAAGAAAAGATCCATTGAAAGGGGACCTTGCAACATCAAGGAATGGGTTGTATTCTCCAGTTTCTATTCACTTAATACAGTAATGCATTTCTTCCCTATATAAGCATCTTATATTCTATTGTATAATTCCTTGATCATATACATAGACTTCATTAGAATACATATATCCTTGTCTTCTCTCTGTGTTGGTTTGTGATTATTAGACATGCTTACTACTCTACAAACCCAAGGAAGGATCTACAAGGATGAAACTAGAGACGATCAAACATCGTTCAAAAGGTATGTCACTTGTAACTCATTAAAATAGTTCATATGATAATGAAGTTTAAGGTGAAGTGTGCATTCTGTTATGTTTTGTTGTAGTTTCCTGTAGGATCTAGGGAGATCTATTTGTGTCCGCACTTACCTATTAATTTGATAACACGGGTTGCATTGATGATCTAAGAAGCACATTTGAAGCAACTTTCTATTTGGGTGATTGACTAGTATCTTGGCTAAGCAAGAAACAGTCGTCAGTATAGTTGTCTATAGCAGAAGCATAATAAATTATAGCAACAACATGTTGTACACAGGTTCCATTGATGAAACAAACACTAAAATATATACAGGTTGAGTATGAAGAGCCCATTCCAATTCTTTGTGACAACACTTGCACCATCAATATTTCAAAGAAACCAATGATGCACTCGAAGACAAAACATATTCTGATCAAGTTTCACTTTCTCAGGGAACAGGTTACATAGAATAATATCATAGTAGAGTTTGGAACAAAGGAACATATTGTTGACATATTCACCAAACCTCTTCTGAGGGAGACGTTTGAATATCTTCGACAAAAACTTGGAATAGTTTCTGCCTCTCAATGACTCCCACAAAATAGGGGGAGAGAAAAGAAAGAAAATTTGAATGATTTTCTTATATTTTTTAAATATTTACACGAGGAAGCACCATTAAGAAGAAATGAACATCAACTTGCATACAGGGGGAGCAACCCCAATGACAGTTTAGATAGGGGAAGCAACCCCAATGACATTTTAGATAGGGGGAGTAGCCCCAAGTACATGTCATATAGGGGGAGTAGCCCATAGGATAGTTCAGACAGTGTGAGCAACCCTCAAGATAGTTCAAACAGAGAGAGAGAAACCCTTTTTCGATTGATTCCAAAGGGGGAGAGAGTAAGAAAATGCATGACTTCAGGGGGAGAAATGATCACAGGGGGAGCTTGAGTAACAACATTGCATCAGAGTGTTTCCATTATTTCCAAAGGGGGAGATAATGATAATAATGCTTGGTTATATGGATGAAACAAACATTAAAAGACATATAGGTTGAGTATGATGAACCCATTCCATGCCAAAGGGGGAGACTTAGTTCTCTAGGATTTCTAAAAAATGAAAATGTTTGTTACAATTCTTGAAATTTAAAGGTCTTTGTCCATTAATGGAATGGTATTGGGGCTCCCGTGGACCATAACAATATCTACAAGAAATATGATGAATATAAGAACACAAAATGGATCACAAGCAATAGGATTTGGAAAGAAGACACATAGGAATTTATCATAATTCGGTTATACTTTTACAATGAAAAAATAAATATAATTGTATGAAATCTGGTAAGGAGTAAAATATGTAATCAATATGGACTTACTGTGATGGAATCTCTCTCTTTCATTTGCTTGTCTATGCACCTTTTATATCTTTGACTATTGCGGTTATGTGGTCAGTTGTAACCGCTTCCATTGTAAATTCAACAATCTTGGTTATAGCCTTATTTAGCCATTCTTGAATATATTCCCTTAATGTGGAAACAATTACTTCTTTATTTACTTTGATACTTAACAATTCACTCTCAATTTCCCTATGGTCAATAGATAAATTTTGCAATATAGTCTCAATGTCTTTATTTTTATTTGTGTACTCAACAAGCCAATTATTAGTGTCATCACAAGTATACTCAACCATACTAATAAATTTTTTGGCCAATGATTTCTTAAAATTTTCAACTTGCTCCTCAACTTGCTTTCTTCTCATGATCATTGAATTTGAGATTAAGTTTGGATCTGAAACCTCAATAGTGGAGCCCACAATAAACAAACCAATAATCTTTGAGTATGCCTCGGTATTTTTCCGTGATAGTTCTTTTAATTGATTTAACAACCCCTTTAATGTATTGATTCTTTCAATCCAACATGCCTTTAGTTGTTTCATCTGGATTTGGGAGTGAAAATCTTCATGTTTTCTTCTATGGTATATCATTGCCGAGATGGTTTATACAAACATGGCAACCCCATATGTGAAGAATCCTTCATCATTCTTCAAATTTGCATTTAAATATTCTTTAGTGTTTTCAATTTTGAGCTTGAGAGAAGAAAAACTTTTTTCCAAGTCCCATAAATCTAAAATGATCTTGCTACAATTACTATGGATGAACTACATGTAACTCTTACAGCATACAATATGAGAATGAAACAGGAAAACAAATTCACAAAGGAAGCAACATTCAAGGCATTAAAGAAAGATAAGATGAAGCAAGAACAAAAGTCAAAGTCAAAGTCAAAGTCCAGTTGTAGCGATGAATCTCAAGAAGATGAAGAATTGGAAGCCCTTTTAAAGAAACTACAAAAAGGAAATGATAAGCATAAAGGTAAGTATCCTTTGTATTGTTTCAATTGTGGTAAAATTGGTCACTTTGTAGCTAAATGTCCTTACAAAAAAAAAGACAGTGATGAAGAGGAAACCTCTAGTAAAGGAAAGAAATTTAAAAGATGGAACAAGAAAAAAATAAGAAGAAGTTTCAAAAGAAAAACTTTTATTCAAAAGAATATAATTATTCCTCGAACGAAGAAGATGATAGCGACAATGTCATAGGGGATGTACTCTTATGGATTTTTATAACTCTGAACAAGAAGAATCTGAATTGGAAGGTGAAATTGATCTCAGAGATGAACTAATTTGTTCTCTAGAAGAGCTAAGTAAAGAAAGGAAGAAAAACAAGAAATTAATGAAATAAGCTCAGAAATCAAACTCCGAAGAACTTGAACAAATAATTTCAGACTTAAAGATTCAGGTAGGATAAGACAGGAAAATCAAATAGAGACTTGTGAACCAACTAGAAGAAGAGCAGAGAAATATTGAGAAATTGGAAGCAAATATAGTATCGTTTAGAAGGGATCTTCAGAAAAGGAACACACCGGAAAATAATACTAAGGTATTAGAAAAAATTATAAATAGTCAGAGACCACACCATGATTGGACTGGATTGGGGTACAAGCAAAACAATAATGAGGAAGGTTCTAGTTCCAAGGCAACAAAATGTGAAGAAGAAAAGAAGAGCTACGCAGAAGTTCTCAGAAATTCAGTAAATCAGATACAAACTTGGGAAGGTTATAATAGAGGGAATGCATCATAGAGAACATCCATATTCCAACAACCACAAATGGAAAATTATCAATATGAAGAAGGATTCAGAAGAGCAACACACTTCAAAAGAACTTGAACATCCAAGTATCATGCATTTTTTCTTGGCATTTTTTATTCATGCAATAACTTTGGGCATAAGGAAGTTAATTGCAGAGCTTATGAAATAAATAGAGATATTTATGATGGTCGTTCCAAAACATATCAGAACAAAAGACCTCAAGAAACAAAAAACATGAACTATAAAAAATTTCAATGCTTTAACCAATCAGGTTGAGTGTTAGAAATGCAACAATTTTGGACATACATCCAGAGACTGCAGATCGACATTTCCTTCCAAATAACCAAGGAATAATACAAATGATTCTACACAGGAACCCTAGAAGATATGGGTGAGAAAATAGGGACATTACAACAATGAAGAATGCACACTTTCTGTTCAATCTAAACACAGGAGAAGTGATTGGCTCATTGAAAGTGGATGTTCGAAAGATATGATAGGTAATCAAAACAGGTTCCTAGAATTGAAACCAGAGAAATATGGATCTGTGTCTTTTGGAAATGATCAATCAACTAATATCATTGGTATAGGCATGATAAGGCTTGGAAGCAACAATGCAAAGGCACAAAATGTTCTTCTCATTGAAGATATGAAACATAATCTGTTAAGTGTAAGTAAGATGTGAAATCAAGGACACACACTTCTTTTTGACTCAGATAAATGTCAAGTAAGAAAAAATAAGTCTGGAAAAATAGTGGCTACAACAATGAGAACATCTAACAATATATATGTCCTCCATGAAATTGGAAAAGAAGAATGTTGTCTAGGTAAAGAAGATGAAAGTTGGTTGTGGCACAAAATAATGGGTCATTTAAACTTGGAAAACCTGGTCAAAGTAAAAAGGAAAGAAGTACTAAGAGAAACGTCCATGATCTCAAAGCCAACTAATAATCTTTGTAAACAATGCATTCAGGGAAAACAATGTAGATCTAAGTTTCCAAGAAAGGAGTATAATACGACAAAACCTTTATATATTGTGTGCACAGATCTATGTGGACCAATAATAACTAAGGGTCTGAAAGGTTAGAAATACTTCATAATTCTTGTTGATGATTACACCCGAATGACTGCAGTCAACTTTCTCCGAAAGAAATAAAAATCATTTGAGTAGTTTAAGACTTCCAAATAAATGGTTGAGAATGAATTGGATACAAAAATCAAATGTCTAAGGTTAGATAATAAAGGGTAATTCAAATCAAATGAATACATGGAATTTTGCAGCAAACATGGGATAAATAGAAAGTTTTCATCCACTAGGACACCACAACATAATGGTGTGGCCAAACGAAAGAACATGACATTTCAGGAAATGGCTCAAACAATGTTCAAGGATTCCAAGCTAGGTGATATCTTTTGGCCACATGTAGTCCATACAACAATTCACATTTATAATATAGGAATGATCAGAACAAGAAATGATAAAACCCCATATGAAATATGGAAAGGAAGACCAACAAATGTCAAACATTTCAAAATATTTGGAAGCAAGTTTTTCATCAAGAGAGAAGACGGAAAATTAGGAAAGTTTGACTCCAGAGTTTATGAAGGCATATTTTTGGGATACTCAAGAAAGAGAAAGGAATACAAGTGTTTCAAACTAATACTTGACAAGGTCATGGAAAGAATCAACGTAACAATTGATGAGACAGGTTTCCAAAAGAACAGAGACATAAGCAAGAGTTCAGAAGAACAAGATGATATAGAGAAAGTAAAGATTAAGAAAGTAGAAGATGAGGAATAACAACCCGAAGTAGAGAAGACAGGGAATGACCAAGAAATTGTTCAAGTTCCTCCCATAAATCTTAGTCACATAGTACATAAAAACCATCTAGAATAACATATTATCTGGAATAAAGATGTAGGTGTTGAGACTAGAAGAATAATTCACTCACCAGAACAGATACATCTTGTGCTATTGTCCACAATTGAACCTAGAAGATTTACAGAAGAAAGCAATGATAAATTCTGGATCAAATCTAGGGAAGAGGAATTAGACCAGATTGAGAAAAATAAAACATGGAAATTGGTTCCAAGACTGAAGGATAAGAATGTAATCGGTACAAAATGGTTTTTTAGAAGCAAGATGAATGAAGATTGATAGGTTACCAGGAATAAAGTGAGATTGTTCTGTAAAGGTTATGCACAGGTTCAAGGAGTGGACTTTGAAGAGACTTTTCCTCCGATTGCCAGAATGGAAGCCATAAGATTGATATTATCGTATGCTTGTTCCAAGAATATTAAAGTGTATCATATGGAAGTCAAATTATATTTCTTGAATGGTGACTTAGAGGAAGAAATTTACAATGAGAAGCCAGAAGGATTTCAGCTAACAGATAATGAAGACTATGTTTGCAGGTTAAGGAACACACTATATGGTCTCAAGCAAGAACATAGGGATTGGTACTCAAGGTTGGACATGTATCTACAAAAACAGAGGTTCAAAAAGGGAAATGCATATAGAAACCTCTATATCAAGGTAACTGAAGACAGTGAGGTTTATGTTGATGATATCATCTTTGGTAGTGATGATGACAGGTTAAGCCATAAATTTTCCAAGGACATGCAGAATGAATTTGAGATGGCATTACTTGGTGAATTGTCCTTCTTTTTGGGACTCCAGATACATCAACATGATACAATTATCTTCATTGCATAGACAAAGTATATCAGAGAAATGTTAAAAAGAGTTGGAATGGAATATTGTAAACCAGTTAGTACTCCAATGCAAATCAGTTGCGAGTTGAGCAAGGAAGATGAGTCTAAAGATGTAGATCATAGGATGTACAAGTCAATGATTGGCATTTTACTTTATGTGAAAACATCCAGTTCATATGTCATGTAGGAAGTTGAATAGGTAACATGATTTCAGGTAGCACCAAAGGAGACATATGTCATGGCAGTGAAAAGGATATTCAGGTATCCCAAAGGTACAAAGGATTATGGATTATGGTATTCGAAGGGAAATTTTTTTTCTCTAGTCGTCGATACAAACATAGATTGGGTAGGCTGTTACACATTATTTTGGTCACCTCATTGATCACCTAACAACATGTGTTGATGTTCCCTAAAAACTATTAAAAGATACTTTCACCATGGGAAAAGTGATTTTATTTCCTCTGCCAAAAAGCATATGAAAGAAGGTCATTGCACCCTGCTATATGCATGGGGTGCGATGATGCCTGATCATCACACTCTGCACTATACCTGGGCTATGACGTTGTCACATGCTTCTTGTGCATAGGGTGCGACGATTCTTAAAGCATGGGAAAAGTCAAATTTCAAGAATGTTCTATAAGGGAATCTTCTAGAAGATGAGGTGGCCTTCGATCGATTTGGATCTTACTCGCTTATCTGATTTGGTGGGATCATCCTAATCTCCTCATCTATCTCTCTTTCATACTATATAAAGAGGGATCTCTCATGGAAAAGGCTAAGGTTTTAAAGGCTAAGATTTGTATGGAGAGTTCTATTTCAGATTATGCTTGAGAGCTTTGCTTTAGTTCTTCAAGTCAGATTGTAGATCTTCTTCATTCAAGGAATTTGGAACAAAGGTGTGTGTTGAAGAAAAGATCCATTGAAAGGGGACCTTGCAACATCAAGGAATGGGTTGTATTCTCCAGTTTCTATTCACTTAATACAGTAATGCATTTCTTCCCTATATAAGCATCTTATATTCTATTGTATAATTCCTTGATCATATACATAGACTTCATTAGAATACATATATCCTTGTCTTCTCTCTGTGTTGGTTTGTGATTATTAGACATGCTTACTACTCTACAAACCCAAGGAAGGATCTACAAGGATGAAACTAGAGACGATCAAACATCGTTCAAAAGGTATGTCACTTGTAACTCATTAAAATAGTTCATATGATAATGAAGTTTAAGGTGAAGTGTGCATTCTGTTATGTTTTGTTGTAGTTTCCTGTAGGATCTAGGGAGATCTATTTGTGTCCGCACTTACCTATTAATTTGATAACACGGGTTGCATTGATGATCTAAGAAGCACATTTGAAGCAACTTTCTATTTGGGTGATTGACTAGTATCTTGGCTAAGCAAGAAACAGTCGTCAGTATAGTTGTCTATAGCAGAAGCATAATAAATTATAGCAACAACATGTTGTACACAGGTTCCATTGATGAAACAAACACTAAAATATATACAGGTTGAGTATGAAGAGCCCATTCCAATTCTTTGTGACAACACTTGCACCATCAATATTTCAAAGAAACCAATGATGCACTCGAAGACAAAACATATTCTGATCAAGTTTCACTTTCTCAGGGAACAGGTTACATAGAATAATATCATAGTAGAGTTTGGAACAAAGGAACATATTGTTGACATATTCACCAAACCTCTTCTGAGGGAGACGTTTGAATATCTTCGACAAAAACTTGGAATAGTTTCTGCCTCTCAATGACTCCCACAAAATAGGGGGAGAGAAAAGAAAGAAAATTTGAATGATTTTCTTATATTTTTTAAATATTTACACGAGGAAGCACCATTAAGAAGAAATGAACATCAACTTGCATACAGGGGGAGCAACCCCAATGACAGTTTAGATAGGGGAAGCAACCCCAATGACATTTTAGATAGGGGGAGTAGCCCCAAGTACATGTCATATAGGGGGAGTAGCCCATAGGATAGTTCAGACAGTGTGAGCAACCCTCAAGATAGTTCAAACAGAGAGAGAGAAACCCTTTTTCGATTGATTCCAAAGGGGGAGAGAGTAAGAAAATGCATGACTTCAGGGGGAGAAATGATCACAGGGGGAGCTTGAGTAACAACATTGCATCAGAGTGTTTCCATTATTTCCAAAGGGGGAGATAATGATAATAATGCTTGGTTATATGGATGAAACAAACATTAAAAGACATATAGGTTGAGTATGATGAACCCATTCCATGCCAAAGGGGGAGACTTAGTTCTCTAGGATTTCTAAAAAATGAAAATGTTTGTTACAATTCTTGAAATTTAAAGGTCTTTGTCCATTAATGGAATGGTATTGGGGCTCCCGTGGACCATAACAATATCTACAAGAAATATGATGAATATAAGAACACAAAATGGATCACAAGCAATAGGATTTGGAAAGAAGACACATAGGAATTTATCATAATTCGGTTATACTTTTACAATGAAAAAATAAATATAATTGTATGAAATCTGGTAAGGAGTAAAATATGCAATCAATATGGACTTACTGTGATGGAATCTCTCTCTTTCATTTGCTTGTCTATGCACCTTTTATATCTTTGACTATTGCGGTTATGTGGTCATTTGTAACCGCTTCCATTGTAAATTCAACAATCTTGGTTATAGCCTTATTTAGCCATTCTTGAATATATTCCCTTAATGGGGAAACAATTACTTCTTTCTTTAGTTTGATACTTAACAATTCACTTTCAATTTCCCTATGGTCAATAGATAATTTTTGCAATATAGTCTCAATGTCTTTATTTTTATTTGTGTACTCAACAAGCCAATTATCAGTGTCATCAAAAGTATACTCAACCATACTAATAATTTTTTTGGCCAATGATTTCTTAAAATTTTCAACTTGCTCCTCAACTTGCTTTCTACTCGTGATCATTGAATTTGAGATTAAGTTTGGATATGAAACCTCAATAGTGGAGCCCGCAATATACAAACCAATAATCTTTGAGTATGCCTTAGTCTTTTCCCGTGATGGTTCTTTTAATTGATTTAACAACCCCTTTAATGTATTGACTCTTTCAATCCAACATGCCTTTAGTTGTTTCATCTGGATTTGGGAGTGAAAATCTTCATGTTTTCTTCTATCATCTATCTTTGTCGAGACGTTTTATACAAACATGGCAACCCCATATGTGAAGAATCCTTCATCATTCTTCAAATTTTCATTTAAATATTCTTTAGTGTTTTTAATTTTGAGCTTGAGAGAAGAAATTTTTTTTTCCAAGTCCCATAAATCTAAAATGAGCAACATTATTTTCTTTATTTTCTTTTCAACAAAGTGTCAAGTAGTAATGAATAGTCTTGAAATTCCTTTTACTCTCATATTTGATTCTGGAGTTCCTTGAAGAGTTTTGTCAGGTTGTATCATGGTGACTAGGGTAGCTACTATAGGTGGGGGCGTGAGAGTTTCTTCCAATTCCTTGACTCTCTCCTTAAGTATGATATTTTCCTCTTGCATATTAATTAATGAAATGTCCAATGCATCCCTTGTGACTTTATTAATTGAAGATAATTTTGATGGCAACATGTTTTTAGTATCAATGGTGGAATGTGACTCTCCTTTCTTACTCTTTGAGGTTCTTTCAAAGGTCAATTTCCTTGAAGACTTATCAAATAGAACATTATGTATAAAAAAGGTTTCTTCATCAGAGAAGACTTCATCTTGAACAACCAATGAAACATATTGTACATTTTCTTGAGTGTGTTATTCATCACCTGGAAGCCGGATATTTTCAATATCCACATACAAGTCCATATTATCAAGAAGAATATCATCTTCATGTACGTTTTGTTCTTCTCCCTCTTGTTGAGAATTAACTCTTTTCCTTTTTACTTGTAATTTATGACGATTTTCTAGACTTCCTTGAGGAGGATTCCTTTCTCCATCATCACCTGAATTGTTACTTGGGGTTTTTATTTGTTGGGTTGTTTTAGACTGTGGATTTACTTTAGGGAAAAAAATTATGTGAGAAACAATGGATTATTGAGCATTCATTTCACTTGAGGGTTTCCCTCTTTTCTTGTGACCTTCAATAGTGTTCACAATTGTCTCTATGTTGCCAGAATTTTTATCAACACCCTGAACATGGGGGTCATGACTATCGCCCTCTTCTTCTCCAAATATGAGTTTATTGATTGATGTGGGACCGAGCCCAACTAATACCATGTGATTATAGAAAATATTGTTAGGGTCAAAACCTTTGATTTCTTCTACGAACTTCAAATCAAATTGTTCAATGTACAAGGCATATTCATCAATTTTGGAAATTCCTCACTAGATAATTTCACGAACTCTCCAAGGAAAACGAATAATATGTTTTTTACTTCTTTCATAAAAATAATGAAACCATAACTTATACTTCCTCACCACTTCTATGACAAATAACTTGTTCGACACATAATAAGTTATAAATAAAGGCTTTTCATGAGAACAAAATATCCGAATAATGTTGTAATTATCCATTTTCTCCAGAATTCCCTTTTTACCCAAAAATATGGATGCCTTCAATGAAATCCTAGAAGTATCTTCTCCAAAGAGTGATTTCTTAAACTGAGAGACAAAATCATTGTAAACTTCACAAAAATAATGGATAACTTTTTGTCTCCAAAGAGCTTGATACCACATAGTCACGAGGTCAATTTTTGAGTTTACCCTTTTTCCAACACTCTAAAATTTAAAAGTATGACAATGTGTGATAGAAAATACCAGATAAGATGCCATATAGAACTTTTTCTCACTTATGAAATT
>JZKD02S1300819.1:0-11950 GCA_000966675.3 Picea glauca | reverse complement strand
TCCTTAGATTTAGATTCTCCCGAGACTTAGCCTTTGCTTCTGACTCCATAATACCCTAAGGCACTAGTCTGTCTCTCCAACGTTGAGTTTATTGTGCCAAAACAAACCTTTCAAAACTCTTAAATTTGAAACCCTAACTAACCCTAACGTCTAACTAACCCCAGATTAATGATGACGTCATGCCTTGTTTGAACTCTAAGTTGATAGAAAATGTTGTGGCTAAGTCATCCAATGATAGACATTGATGTGTTGATAATTTTCATTGACTTATTTGCAAAACGTTGAGCTCTTTGTCTACCAAAACCAACCCTAAAGAAGGCTGACGTCACCTCTAGTAAGCTTGACACAACACTCTTGTCATATATGAGCATTTGATGATATTTTATGCTAATTCAAAAATTGATTATATACATTGAATACCATATCATTTCCAGTGTTTATTGAGAAGCAATATTATAAGCCATAGTCATTTTTTGCAATCATTGACTTCGTCAAGAATTACTGCTATTTATGCTCATTAATATTAAATGTTGATAATCATTAATCTATGAAGTGCTAACCACTTTTGGTATGCATTAGTTTTATTGTTGCCTTGTCTCGCAAACATGTGCCTTTATTGTGGTTTACCTTCTTTGACTATCTTCTAGGCGGTAATCTGTGAAAGGGAAAACCTACCTTGATCCTTTAACCCTTTTCCTTTCAAAACCCCAGATTGCCAGGGACGTCTCCCTTGGGTTTAGCCACCCTAAATAGAAAGATCCCCCCATCAAGGTGACAGTGGGTGGGGAAGCTCCTGTTACTCCAGTTTGATCATTACCTTTCAAGCTACCTAACCTAGACTACAAACTAAGCGATAACAGGCCCTACTATAATGCACTAAGGCGTTGGCCAGACGCTGAAACAACTGGACCCATGCCCTGAGTACTCCTACTACATGAGGTTGCATAGATGGTGGTAGATCCTCGATCTCTACCATGGGCACGCTATGGGTGAGGGCTGTCAAGTTCCTCTCTACTCGCATCAATACTCTCTCGGCCTCTATTGACGATGGCCCTACCACTGTTGTGGATCCTCCTGGTTGGGTCTGCTCTCGAGGATGGTGCCTAGTCCGAGGGAAATTCGTTGGCCACACGGGTCCCACATATGTACATAACAGGTTTTTGAGTCGTTACTGTGACGTTACCAAAAACATTTTTTCTCTCTCATAATAAAATTAAAAAATTAAAAAAATGATAGTACGTACCTATCTCGCCATGTGTTGTTCCTGGAAGCATGGGCATGTCGAGGTATCTCTAGAAGCTAATCCCCACATATGGATAATCTTTGATGGAGGGAATTTGTCATTTCCACCAGTCGAAGAACTCGTCATCATATCACTCACGTGCCCCCTGCTCCCTCGAGAGGCATCAAAGCGAGCCATCTACACAGTGCTGGAAAGGAGGCTATGTGACCTCACACACTCTCCTTCGGGCTTATGCCCGACACTTTTTCAAAGAAAAATGCACACGGTACTATCCTGAATCCGAAGTTTTTCTTTTTCCTCAACTTACACTCTGTCGGTTGTGTCTTGATGTAGTTGAGCATCATAGTGCTCCAATCAAATATCATTGGTTGCAGACACTGCACTGCACAATGCATCTGAGCTCGAGAGGCCTGATGTAGAGCAGTGGATCCAATAATCCGCCCAATCATGTATAACACCACTCTCAATCCAAGATCCTGAATCTTCTGTATATGAACTTGAGAGCCTACTTTTTATGTATTGGCTTCACAATACATGTCAACATAATGGGCTATGTTATATGTCCTTGGAGGGAAGGTTGTCAAATTCATCGGCTCACCCCTCCTAGAGAGACCGGTCAAAAAGTAGATATCCTCAGTGATTGGTGTCAAATATTGGCCTTCTAGCATAAAGGCCTATGCATCCTAGGTTCCAATACTCAATCAAGTCGTTCAATAGTCTTAGTTGGGCTCTCATAAAAGAACAGCATAAGAATTTTCCACATTCCGCATTGTTTGAGTATAGCCATGGTCGTTGGGTCGTCTTCGACCATTTGGTCCAATTCTTCATGCTCTCTCTCCCTCTAATTCACATACATCCTGGATCATGCAACATTTTGGGAGTTAGTGCCTTTGTTTTATCACTTTTGTAAGCATGTATGTGCCATGTTTTGAAGATATTCACAGTTGTACGCTTGTTGAGCGAACATCACGCGTACACGCATAGTCGTGAGGAAATTTAGGGCATGTGGCCCCCAAATTCCTCTAAAAATCATGAAAAATGAATGGATTTGCAAGAGAAGGAGAGGGGTACTTACTTGGTTCAAGAACGAGTCGATTTTGTCCACCGTTTCTCTCCGGATGTGCAATTGAAGAAAGAGGATTTTTACTATTTTTGGGTATTTTGTCCACCGTTTCAAACTGCAATGGTGAAAATGACCCCTTTCACCTCTATTTATAGATTTTTTGACCCTTTCTTGACCTAGTTTTGCCCTGTATTCTTCCCTATTGTTTGCTCGGTGGATGTTTTGGTTCCCCTTGGTGATCTTTTGGTCATTTAAATGTCTTATATGCTTTGGATTTGGTATTCTTTAACGCATTGGTACTACTTATATCATCCTGTGATGAAGTTATATTTTCGCCATTTGCATATAGGGTAGGTTTATACCACATTGCATTTTGCATTTTATTGACAATTTTTGCTTTGCCATAGGGTTGATCCCACCGAAGTGTGACAGAAAACCCCCCATGTTGCTTTAAAAGTGTCATAATTAGGTGGTAGAGTCTTCCTCCCCATGGATACCCTAGTTATATCCTCGTGTTGCATTTTGGCATCCTTGTTGTGAGTCTTCTGTAGGCTTGGGAGTCCCTTTTAATCCCACCATGACCTTGCATTGAAGCATCATCCTTCTTCTTCATCTTTTTTCTGGCCTATACCCATGGGACTCCCTTAGAGCATGGTTTGTCTTCTTTCAATCTCACTTAAACTATGAAAGAGACATCTAGCGAGAGATTATTTATCCTTTTCGGCCTCGTTTAGATTATATACGAAAAGGAGCCCCGGTGGAGTCTTATTTAAGCTCTTTTCAGACTCACTAAAATTGAAAAGATTGTTGAGCGATCTTGTTGCCCTTCATGCTCGCCAAAGTGGAATTTGAAGGCACATCTATGCGGTGATAGTTTACCCTTTTTTCAGTTGGATGGCTAATTTTATGAAAAAGGTATGCCCTAGGAGCTACGGTTTGCTAGGAGAGTATTCTCAGGTCTAAGTTTAACCCTTTTTCGAGCCTCGGGGACTAAATTTGTGAAAAGGGGCCATTCTCCTTAGTTTTGGTTTATCACTTTTTCGAGCCTTGGAGATTATTTACAAAAAGGAAACCCCCTAGAGTCTTCTTTAAGCCCTTTTCAGAATCCCTAAACAGGAAAAGCTCGTTGAGTGATCTTGTTTCTTTCAGACTCGTTAATTGGTCCAGAAACAACATCTATTTGGAATAAGTTTACCCCTTTTTTTGTCCAATAGATTAACCAGGAAAAAGGTATGCCTCGGGAGACACGTCTCACCGGGAGATTTCTCCTAAGTTATGTTTTATACTTTTCTGGTCTCAGGGGACTAAATTTATGAAAAAGGACGATGGAGTCCATAGTTAAGCTCTTTTCAGACTCCTTAAAATTGAAAATATAGTTGAGTGATCTTGTCTCTATCACACTCATTAAAAAGGTTTTGAAGAGTCGTCCTTTCGGTATAAATTTAACCCTTTTCTGGATCGACTGAACTATGTACGAAAAAGGAATACTCTAGCCCCAATAACCAGAAGAGTTCTCCTTGGTATGATTTTATTCTTTTCTGGGCCCCAAAGACTAAGCTTACGAAAAACACCACTCTAGAGTCTTCTTTTCTTGGTTTTGTAGACTCTCTAAACATGAAAAATTGTCATGCTTACCTTCATTGGGCTCGTAAAACTTTATATTGAAGAAGTCTCATTGTGTCAATCCGTAATCGCATTGCATGTCTCACTCTTACATCTTTGGCCTAATGTTGACTCCATTTTGTTATTGTTGAACTTCTAGAGCATTCCTTAGGTGCAAGCCTTGCATCATTTTTTCCTTTGCGATCTGACACCCCGACCCATGGAGGAATTTTATCGAGTGTCCCTATCTTGCACATGTCTCCTTGCACTGAGCATCATTATGTTCCATGCGCTTGGAACTAATTTGCTTTCCCGTAACACTCATTCCTCCTTTGTAATGTAGCGTCCTTTTAGTCTTTTTCAAGCTTGATAAATATATGAAAAATATAAAAAAAATCAAATATTCCAAAAAGAGGGCACGAGAAACATTCTCTTTTACCGGCAACAATCTAGTCACTCTTGGACAAAGCACATCCTTCAGTTTGTTCTACAAGCATTTGGATTTAGTATGACCTTAGGAAGTTGTGCTAGTTACATAGAACCATGTCCTCCTTCATTTGGTTACTCTTCCAAACATATGGAGAGTTTGTGGTGCCTCATGTGCCACAAACTTATGTCAATAACATGTTGCTTGAGTCTTTTCATATGTCATGCTCTTGTCCAAGGGAAAGTATTACAACCTAAGTCAGTCATTCTGCGATAAGTCTCTTGACCTTTATGAGTCAGCCATCTTGAGAGTACTGTCAAGTCCACATTCAGAATCAATGAAGTTTCATGCCTGATGTTTGAGATCCTCTAGTCTTTCTGTGATGGCTTGTCGAAGACCTCATGGTAGTTGTTGATGATTGCAACGTCGTGAGACATACCCCATGATACGTTCTCCTCTATGACTGAGATGAGTCGACCTGAGAGGGAGCTCAGTGTTGGGCATACCCACATGATGGGGCATCATTCTCCTCTATGTGAGAGTTGAGTCGTCCCCCAGTGGTTGGGGCACCATACTCCTCTAGATATTTGAGCCATCCCCCAGTGGTTAGGTGTGCCCATGTGATGGGTGATCGTTCTCCTCTGTGTGAGAGTCGAGATGATGTGGTACTCCATATGATTTTGTTGAGTATGACATCCATGTGGCTGAGCATAGGTGGACGTGTCCCTAATGGCTGAGCACTAGTGGACGTGTGGATCCCTTGCTATGTTGTCTAAGTGTAAGATTTAATTGTAACCCTAATTGTGTTGTAAAGGGTACAAGTCGACCCCACCATGTAAAGATAATTAATATTGTGTAATTATTAATTATATTTATTATATTATTAAGTTGTATAGGTCAGCCCTATTGTGCCAATAGACACACCTTTTGTTGTGTCAGTTATTGTATAAATAAAGGTGGATCCCCATTGTGGATCTGACTCACTCATTGTGTCATCTCATGATTTCAGAAGTTGAGGTTTGAAATTATGAGAACTGCAACTCACACTTTTCTAAGAGCTAGCTTTCTCAATCACAGCAGCACCCTTTTGTGTGTTAGCTCTGGTGGTGGATGGGGGATATTCTCTTGAGAATATAACAAAGGATTGTTGGGTTTTCTTCCCTTGTGTAGAAGGGCTTCCCGGGATATTTCTTGTGTTCTTATGCATGGTTATTCTTCTTGTGATGTTGTCTTACTACAACTAGTTATTGTTGTTGCATTCATTGTGTATGGTTCAAGTAATGTTAAACAGAAAATGAAATAAACCTCATGCTTGAGCCAAAACTTAACATGGTTTCAGAGTGGGTCTTGAAGATGACCATTGCACAGTTTGAAGGAAGGTTGTGGAGGTTAAGGGATGATAAAACCCCACCGCTGGTATGAAGAAAGAGGGTCGCACCTCTCCTTAAGCTTCTGTGGTAAAATTTGAAGGGGTCGAACCCCCTGTAATAAAAATTGGCGTTGGCCACAGGCTTGATTGAGGGCATGGAAGGTTGGTCGCAGGTCTCTAGGGCTGTCGCAGAAGACCCTAACAACCGGTTGTCCAAAGATAAGGTGGCCGCAGGCTTTTTGAGGCTATCACAACCAGAAGAACCCCTAACTACAAACCTAAAACAGAATTGCAGACAAATTTTCTGAGGGAGATCTAAGGTCTGTCCAGAGCTAAATTTCAGGTGCATACTCAAACAATAATGAAGTCTGTCAACAAAATACAAATCTTCTACAAGAGTATTTTTGGGCACAAATTTAAGGACTAATTTAAGGACTGTCCTGAGGTATTATAGGCCTGTTCTTGGGCGCAATTCCTGAGGAATGTAAGCAAGTCTCAGTGTTGTTCTGGGTGTGTTTTCTGAGGCAAAAAGGCAAGATTGAAGCCTGGTCTAAAATTTGTTCTTCAAACATTGATCAAAGTCTATTTTTAGAGCATAATTTTGGAGTGAATATCAAGGTCGTTACAGATTTATTGCAACGTGTTCTAGACCTATTATTTTGTGCAGTCTCAGAGTAACCTTAGGCAAGGTCTATTTATTTTTGGCATCCATATTAAGCATGTTATAGGTATGACATTGAGGGCACAGATCCAAGTAAGCTAAAAGGAAAATCTGAAACAGACCTAAGGTTGTTCTGAGGCAAGTTAGGCCTACCTTGAGGCCTATTTTGAGGCAGTGAAAAATTATTCTTTTGAGGTAGCCTAAATGATGTTTCGGTTCTTTACAACTATGTATATGGTGTGGGCACTTATTACAAACAATGTTCTATCATATAGTAAAGGAGAAAGAGGACATGATAAAAGATTGTATTTTAATTATGGGTGTGATCTAGTTTGCTAATGGGTGTGCTCCAAAGTGAGATGTGAAGATACGAAGCCAGATGATAATTTTGGGTGAGCTATGAAGATGATGTGATATATGACACATTTGCAAAATTATCAAGCATGAAGTATTGTCCAAATAATGAATGCTTGAAGACAGTGAGAACTAGTAATGTGCAAAGAAAGCAACATTAGTCGCCTCGAGAGAATTCAAGGAATGCAAGTAAGAACGACGAGGAGTTCTTTTGTATCTCAACTTTCTCAGAAGGACCAAAAGAAAGATTGAGCATGATTGCAAACTAAGGTAAGTCTTGTACTACCTTCCTTATTTGATTTCATTACTATGTAGTTGCTTGCATATTGATAATAAAGGGTATTATCCCTGATGTGGGAGCCCTCATGACTTGGACCATTATCCATGGTACGGGAGTCCATTTTTCTTGGTTGGTTGTTATCCTAGTATAAGAGGCCATTTTGGTTGTTATCCCTATGGGAGGCCATCTTGGTTATTATCCCAGTACAAGAGGCCAATTTTTCTTATTTAATTATTGGAGGACCATGATCACTGGTACGAGAGTCCAAATTTTCTTAGTCAGTTATTATCCTAGTACATGAGGCCATTTTGATTGTTATCCATATGGGAGGTCATCTTGGTTATTATCCTAGTATGGGAGGCCAACAAAGTTATGTAGAAGCAGTAGAGGACCTGAGAAGACATGAGATGTCTCCAGGTTAACAACACCGGAAAAGGAAGATGTCTATCCTTCAGACTTCAGAGGGAGTCAAACTATTTGAGAAGAAGGAAGAAACAGTACATTCTCCCCCTTCAGTAGTTCAGAGGGAGACAACCATTGATCCAGTCAATCCAGTTGCTCGAGTTGATGTCCCCAGTGACATTGTAGTAGGCCATAAAAGGCATGCATGGGCTTGACAAGCTCTGCAGGAGGCAGAGGGACATGCAGCTCCTCAAGGCACATTCTGAGAGAGAAAGAAACCAAAGATATTTTTGAGCTATGATTCAGCCATAAGCCACATCATTGATACTGAACCTTCTTGTCATGGAGAAGCAGTAAGTCAGCAGGTATGTCAAGATCCCATGACAAAAGAGTATCAGTCCATTACGAAGAATGATGTGTGGGATATTGTTCCAAGACCAAAAGGGAAGTTTGTAGTGACTTCCAAGTGGATCTATAAGATCAAGCATGTAGTTGATGGAAGTGTCGAGAAATACAAAGCGAGATTTTTAGCTAGAGGACTTTCACAGGTAGAGGGAATTGATTGAGGAGACATTTTCTCTTGTAGCTCGATACACTTCCATCCATACTATCATTACACTAGCTACATCTATGGGTTGGAAACTACATCTGATGGATGTAAAGACAACCTTTCTCAATGGTGAGATTGAGGGAGAAGTTTACATCGAGTAGCCAGAGGGATTCATGATACATGACCGAGACAGACTCATTGGATAGCAGCAAAGCATGTATTGAGATATATACAAGGAACAGTTGGATATGGCCTAAGATATGCCTCTGGTGTAGACATAATATTATAGGGATATGTCGATGCAGATTGGGAAGGGAGTGTAGTCGACTAGAAGAGAACATATGATTATTGTTTTACCTTGGGGTCTACTATGGTTTCTTGGTGCAGCAAGAAATAGAGCTATGTGGCTTTGAGTACTGCAGAAGAAGAGTATATAGCGTTGAGTGTGGCAGTCCATGAAGCAGTGTGGCTTCACAAACTCCTTGTAGATTTATTTGATCATGAGATGGATTCTACCATTATTCATTATGATAACCAGAATTGTGTGAATCTCTCTGAGAATCATGTGTTTCACGGTAAATCGAAACACATTGAGATAAAATATCATTATATCAGAGACATGGTGAAGAGGAAAGCAATACATGTGCAGTACCTTCCTACACATGAGCAGATTGCAGATATCTTCACCAAACTTCTTTCCAGGATGAAGTTCGAGTACTTCCGTGAGTGACTTTGCTTGGTGGAGAATGCCTCCCTAGTTGAGAGGGAGTGTTGATGATTGCAGCATCGTGAGACATCCTCCATGATACATTATCCTTTGTGACTGAGTTGAGTTGACCTGAGAGGGAGCCCAGTGTTGGGCATACCCATGTGATGGGGCATCGTTCTCCTTTGTGTGATATTTGAGTCGTCCCCCAGTGGTTGGGGCATCGTTCTCCTCTAGACAGTTGATTCATCCCCCAATGGTTGGATGTGCCCATCTGATGGGTGTATCGTTCTCCTCTTTGTGAGAGTTGAAACGATGTGGTACTCCAGATGATTATGTTGAGTATGACGTCCTTGTGGCTGAGCAGAGGTGGACGTGTCCCTAGTGGTTGAGCACTAGTAGACGCGTGGATCCCTTGCTATATTGTCTAAGTGTAAGATTTACTTGTAACCCTAATTGTGTTGTAAAGGGTACAAGTCGACCCTGCCATGTAAAGATAATTAATATTGTGTAATTATTAATTATATTATTAAGTTGAACAGGTCGGCCCTATTGTGCCAATTGACACACCTTTTTCTATGTCAGTTATTGTCTAAATAAAGGTGTATCCCCATTGTGGATCTCACTCACTCATTGTGTCATCTCATGATTTCAGAAGTTGACGTCTGAAATTATGAGACCAGTAGCTCACACTTTTCTAAGAGCTAGCTTTCTCAATCATAGCAGCACCCTTTTGTGTGTTAGGTTTGGTGGTGGATGGGGGAACTTCTCTTGAGAATATAGCAAAGGATTGTTGGGTTTTCATCCCTTGTGTAGAAGGGTTTCCCAGGATATTTCGTTTGTTCTTGTGCATGGTTATTCTTCTTGTGATCTTGGTTTACTGCAACTAGTTATTATTGCTATAGTCATTTTGTATGGTTCAAGTAATGCTAAACAGAAAATGAAATAAACCTCATGCTTGAGACAAAACTTAACAGTAGTGAGTATTACACTCCTATTATAATCCTACCTGAGTTTTGAAGATCTTGAAGATATTGCTTGAGTCATGAAATTATCATCTCCAGCTACAAGCATTGATGCCTCCTGAAGATTCAGATGACATTGTATTTGTATATCTTCTGATGATTTTGAGATGTAGATCCGATGTGTATTATTCGCAGATACAATTTTTATTAGCATGCACATTATTCATGTAGACATAATTACTACATATGGCATGGATATGTAGTGTACTTGATTGGAAGCCATGCTTAGTTTGTCTCGAGCATGGGTATGCCCACAGTGATTATTATTATTATTTTGCAGATGACACACTCACGAATACTCATATGGGCTCACTCGACTCGATGCCTTCCCACTTTATTAAAGATGTTGTATTGTATTTTGACCATCAATTACTCTTATGACCTCACACATTAGGGGGCATCTGTTATAGCTCAAAATGCCACTACTATGCATTTCTAACATTGGCCTACTCATTTACACATTTGTCAACCATTTTTGCTAAGGTTCCTCTTAAAAAACATATTTTTGTATGGTGTATGTGCCCTGCTGCATATGCAGTGCGTGTACATATGCTATTTTCATACCTAATAGTCTGCGTATACTCTAAAAAGTTGTAAAAAATAAAAAGTTTTGCGCTTTTGGGCAGAGTTTACGAGATATGTCAGGTTGCACAACCATTTTACCTCCTGTAGCTCTTCTGACAACCAAATAACCATAGTTTCTCAGTATAAAAGGGTTCTAGGGGGTTCATTTGGAGAAATGAAAGAAGAGGCAAGTGAACTCTGCCAAAATTTATCCCTTACATTCCAATCCTTTGCATCCCATTCTGATTTTTCAACCTCAACATTCCCAATCATTCATCCTCCTTATACAATCCATCCATTCTCTTCTATTGGTATGTTGGTTGTGAGGATCTCACTTTGGGAATGGTGCGCTTGGAGTCTAATTAGAGGAACCCAGACGAGGTTCGTGGAGTGGCTTCAGTAAGATTAAGGTTGTATCTTACCATCTTGTTTTCAATAGAAGAGAATCTTCTTGTCCCAAATCTATGTGTCTTCATGTTTATATTTATAAATTGTTTTCATGAATATTTAGACCTTTAAATGATCTTGGTGATTATGCATATGTTGTTATATATTGTTCTCTAAAGTTGTTTCAGGGCAGCATTGGGAGGAGGCCTGCAATCCAAGAGCGAACAGTGAGAGAAAAGGATCTACTACAAACGGAAGGACTTAACGTGAATACCTTGATTTACTCTCCCTTTCCTTAATTATCATAAGGTCTTGTTGAATTTGGTTGGAATAGGAGTAATTTTGTCTTTTAAGGTGTCATGGCTCTTTCTAGTCACTAGACTCTGATTAGGGGGGTTTTTTCCCATAAAAAAAGTTCATGACTTGGCCTCCAATGCAAATCAGAGGAGTTCTCATCAACTCCTCTGATGTGCATCGAAGGAGTTCCCATTAACTCCTCCAATGTGCATCGAAGGAGTTACCATCAACTTTTTTGATGTAATTCGGAGGAGTTGACATCAACTCCTTCGATGGCAGGTCGAAGGAGTTAGTATAAACTCTTCCAATGGTAGGTCAGAGGAGTTACTATTAACTCCTTCGATGGCAAGTTGGAGAAGTTAGTATTAACTCCTCTGATACATAAAAATAATTGGCTTTCGTAAAATGGTCATAACGTTTGACTTGGGTGTCTGTTTTTCTCGTTCTTTATACCATTGGAAATTTATTTCCGAGATATAAAAAATATATATATTTATAGGTTTTGATAAATTCCTAAATCATTGCCGTCATTTTTCAAGATGAATATCTGGTACCTTGTTGGCAGCCCCAAAAAATGCAACACCTCAATCATGAGCAGATGAACCAAGGATACAATCCAGGGAAGCTTACTTGATATTTCAATTATTTTATGCTGCATTCGTATGCATTATAATGATTAATCTTGATGTCTTATTTGGAATTACTCTCATTTATGGTATGATGAATGGTGCCAGGTACCGAGCGGAGGAGGGTCGCGCTCAACATTCTTGCGATGCAATCTACAGCTAAAGATGACGAAGGAGCAATAACGAAAGATGTAGTAGTTATGGAGGAGCAATAAAGAAAATCACAGGCAAAGGGATGAAGAAGAGACCTAGAAAATTCATGATGATTGACTGTCAAACTTAGGACTACAAAGATGCCCCATGCCCAAGGCCAGTCTTCATGATGCACAAGGCACATATGGTCGAAATCCATGACGGCCCACCAGCACTAGGAGACAAATTTGAATTGTAATTG
>JZKD02S1300808.1:0-11950 GCA_000966675.3 Picea glauca | reverse complement strand
CCTAAACCTAGAAATAACTCTCTCATATAGATTTATTGAAACAACTCTTAGCTCAGAAGGAACTTTGATCTCTTCTAACCTATTCCAAATCTTAGTCCTAAGGAACTGTGTCAAATGATTTTCTAAAATAAACGAAACAACAAAGGAGATTGGTTTTATTATTTCCACGCTCTTTTGTAATGATCCTAACCATAACAACATGGCCCACAATTGAATTATAACCTTTAAATTTGACTTCTTCTTTAACTCTTTTTCCATGTCTTTCAAGCCATATGTTAATCGTTTTTTCCAAAATACTTTTGTTTAGCTTGGTTAAGATGGGGCTAGTCATAATGGTCCTATAATTAGAGGGACTTATTTTATCTCCACTTTTAAATATAGGAACAATGAGGATTTTAGTCCAAGGTTTAGGGAATCCCTCCTTGACTACTAAATTGAAGAGCTTGTGTATGTGAGGAATGAGAATCTAGGTCCTCCAAGTTTTAATATTTTATCTTGTCATCCTTTAGTGTCCTTAGCTTTCCCTTTAGCGAGTTGCTTAACTCCAAACTTTATATCTTCTATATAAAACACTTCATCCTGTATAGAAATGATTAGAATGTTTTCCACAACAGTAAGAGATTCATAAAAAAAATTGAGGTAGGATTTCGAGTCCTTTGGGGGAATCATTCAATTTTTTTAAGTTTTACCAGTCAATTTACTTTGAGAATCTCTTTGGATTTGGCTTTGATAGGCCTATCTAAGATTTTCTTGCTCTGTATTTATGTAGTGCCTCTTTTTCCTTTTAATTTTACACTCATTGTCACGCCAATACATAATTTATTTATGGAAGTGGAGAGGGTTGTCCTAAAACTATGATATATGTCTTCAATATTGTTGATATTATAGGAACTTTAATTCACTATTTAAGTGTTTTAAGAAAAGATAAACTTTATTTTTGTAAAAAAACAAGTACCTTTGATTATCATAGTTTTCTTCACTATAGCTTTTATGTATGATATAATTTAGAGTTAATCCGTGTTAAAAATTGGACCACTTCATTAGAACATTGTATATAATATGTATCATAATCATATATATTAATCAAACCATAAATTTATCATCAACTATTTTTTTTTAATAATAATATTAAAAAATTATTTATATTAATATTTTTTCAATTATTATAATCATATATATATATATATATATATATATATATATATATATATATATATATATATATATATATAGTATTACCTTGCCTTAGCAGAAAACATATGTGTCTGAGTGTACATTATAGCATGACAATTGTTCTACCATCGTAGTGGAAACAAGAACATGTGGACACATGTGGACATGATGGTTGTTCATTGTTCCAAAAATTTAAGAAAAAGTGATAATTGTCGACATACATACAAGGGGACTTGCCACCTATTCTGCCACAAGTGTGGAAACCAAAATAGGCGGTGGAATGAGTGCCTTGACCACCTATCGAAAATGAACCAGAGATTATGGTATGCAAAAATTGCAAAAAATTAGCCATTAATCTAGAGAAAACACCTGTGAAAATGCTAGACATGGGGCGAATCCAGGTGTTCAACTTGACAGAGTCGGAAGATGAATGGCTGGCAGCAATTTGGGAATCGACTCTTCTCAGGATCGCTTGATAGGGAGCCATACAGGGCATCCATACACTTGTAGAAGATGCTCTGGCGATGTTTCTGCTCTGCCAGGTCCTTTCTCATCTTAAAGATAAATACCAGGTGGTCTTCTGTGAGTCCACAAAAGATGGAAGATGGGTGAGTCTGTTCATCCACTTAATTAGCATGAGCCCATTCATCATCAGGGTCTTCATCCATGGTAGAAATAATGAAGTCATTTGCAGCGGTGGAATCCATGCGAGGGTCCTCGGCCATGGTGGAGGATGAATTCTATCTCTAGTGATCCTCTGGAGGTGAGACTTATTCTTCCATGATGTAGTCTGTCTCGACTGGCCCCCAGAAAGAAATGGTGGTGCAGGTGGCAAGCCAGTGCTCCAAGGCGGTTGACGGTAGGAAAGGAAAAAAATTCTCCCAATTGGGCGGAATTTCTTCTTCCATCGGGCACCCACCATGGAGATCCTCTATACTAGAAGGGCGGGGCTCTAGTTGAGACTGTTCAAACCAATTCTAACCAGAAGAACTTGGATGGTCCAAGCCACTTGGTATGAGAGATAGAGAGGCTGGTCCTGGGCGTTTGTGTCTGCCAAAATGACTATAGTAGGTTGGCCCTTGTTGGGGCTTGCCTCTTTGTCGTGGCATGGCTAAGAAGAGTTCCAAGAATATGGATACACCAGCGGTGCGATCTAAGTTGTGGAGTAGAACAAGAAAAATGATACTGTGCATAGCGCCCAAGTTCCTAATATAGAATTTCCTGTAGGACGAAAATACTAGGAGGATGAACGATTGGATGGCTCTGGTAGCCATTAGTTTAGGAGTAATGGCCATAATCGAATTCGTATTGATGCCGAGGAGTCGATCCTAGGTCTCCATTAAGGCCCATCACACTAAACCTTGGATCTCATGCAAACTAACCATCGCAAATAGACATGGGAGGAGGGTGAGAGCGAGGGGATTTAACTACCCTCATATTATCCCCATCTGATGACGCATGTGGTCCATGTTTCACCCCATCCGAGGAGAGGCAATCATGTAGAGCCTTTTCTTGGCATTGTTGTAGAAGTTGTGAATCTTGATGGTCCATGGTATTAATGATGAGGAGCTCTTCCTAGGTATTGACACCTTCATTTTCTAGTCGATCTGATACTTTGTTGGCCTCCCTTTTAATGTGTGAGGGGATGATAGTGATGTGAGGAAGTAGTGAGGCTTGTAGAAGAGAGAGGGGACCTGTGAGGTGCCATCTGGGTGTGATTTTTTCTGGGTCCGAATCTTGGATAACTTTTGTGGCAAGAGAGATGATGATTTATGAGTCTCCTTCTAATATTAGGGGCTACAAATTAAGGCTTAGATCTAGTTGGAGGCCTTTTATGAGGCCCCAAATCTCAGTTGAGTCATTTGTATCATGCCCTAGAAATCCATCTTTGATGCACTTGATTTTCCCTGTGTTGTCTCTGATAACTTCTCTGAAACCTACTGGTCCTATATTACCCTTGGATGCTTCATCAAAATTTAACTTCCGAAATTCATAGGGGGGGAACCTCCATACACTAAAGCATCGTGTTGGAGGGACGCGGGGATTGGAGAGAAGGAGAGGTGTCTTCGAGGTGATTCTCTTCCAGGAAGTGAAAATGTGGGATTTTAGAGGGGCATCGGGGATGTCCTCTGGAGTCCAAGACTGAAATTGAATTGTTTCCCAAATTCTAGTTGTAGTTCTGGCCCAAACATCAGAGAGGTGAGAGGGTTGAGAGTGGAAGATGTGTATGTTTCTCTCTTTCCAAAGCTACCAAATTATAATACCTATAAAAGGTTTCCATATTCTATTTAGAATTGAGTTTTTATAATCCCTAGAGCCTTAGTTTCTTAAAGTACTTGGAATACTGGTTTTGTCACGCTTTGTTTTCCTCATGATTTTTGTGGCTTGGTATCAAATCTAATTACTGGCCAGACATTGATTGAAGATATATCCATGATTTCTTCCTGTTGGTTGCATAGATGGAAAATGGAGGGCCCAATAAAGCCTCTCTTCCTTAGGTTGTACCAGGTGAGGAGTCTATTTTGCACCAGGAGCCAGAGAAAGGTAGAGACCTTTGGCCAGAGCCTGGTTTTCTATATTATGTGCCAAATGTGATCTTCTTCCTGATTGTGAAAGTTATCTTGAATCTAATAGGCCTCCTTGATCGTGAAAGTACCCATGGTGGAGTATCCCCAACAGAGGATGTCCTTGTCTATGCTGATACAATTTTTCATATTATCCATTGTTTCTTTCCAAGGTTGCATCTCGACATTGTCCAGTAGATGGAGATCTTGAGGAAGCACTTTCCAACTGCGCCAGGGGTTGTTGTGTTGGGTATTGAGATATAGGTCTGCTACTTTGAGGTCTCTTAAATTTGGAAGGTAGGTCTGGTAGGGGGATAGTCTTTCCAGAGATTGCAAGGGAGGGAGTTCCTTCCAGAAATCTGTCGAGAATTGATCATTGAACTTCCATTTCTTACTTCCCATAAAGAGTTCTTTTGGATGAGTGGGCGATTGCGCCAGGATGCATTCCAAATTTTATATCCTTGGATCTGATCGTTGAGCCTTATGAGTTCCTCTTGTTGTAGAGTGAGAGTGTATTTTTTCCTCCAGAGTCACACCCGGAGTTCATGAGGATATTTGAGCCACCGTCACCAGATTTTCTCTCTCATGACACTGTTAAGTTTCCTAGGATCACGGAGCCCCAATCCCCCTAGGGATGTGGGTTTGCATAGCTTATCCCAACTGACCAAGGCCCAAGTTTTCCTCTGTTTGTGGTCGTTCCAGAGGAAGTTCCTCTAAAGATTCCTTATGCTTTTTATGACTATTTTTGGGGCTTCCAGAGCTGAAAACATGTAGGTCTGGATGGGTTAAAGCACCAATTTCAGGAGGACAAGCCTCGCAGGGAGGTTAAGGGTTCTTAAGGTACAGGAGTTGAGGCGATTTGATATTGAGAGGATCAGGGAGTTCCATGAGGTATTACAAGATATTGAGTCTGTGAGGAGTAAGCCAAGGTATTTGGACAAAAGGGAGCATTGGGGGATGCCAAGGAGGCGGTAGATGTGTCGTTGAACTGATGCTAGAGTGTTGAATAAGAAGATCTATGATTTCTCTAGATTAAAGGTGGTCCTAGAGGCCTCACTAAAATATGAGAGTATAGTGTGAAGTTTGGTTGCTTCCCTGGTAGTGGGGGTGTTCAAGAGAAAGGTATGATCAACAAATTGGTTGTGGGAGGTTGTTAGTTGGAGCCCATGTATAGAGAGACATTGTAGGGTTCCATTAGCAATTGAGGAGGATAAATACCACCCTAACCCTTCTCCCATGATCACAAAGAGGAAAGGGGAGAGTGGGTCTCCTTGGTGCATGCCTCGGGAGGGGGATAAGGGATTATAGGGGAACCCATTAACTGAGATGGATAAAAAAGAAGAAGAAGTGAGTTTCATGATTCAGTCTATCCAATATGTACTAAAACCAAAGGCTAAGAGGAAATAATGCATGTATTGCCAACTTAGTTTAACAAAAGATTTAGTGAGGTAAAGTTTTATGAGCATACCTGGAGTACGAGTAGTCTTGAGCAAGTGGATGATTTCATGCACCATAATTACGTTGTCCATGATGTGTCGCCCCTGCACATAACCTGACTGGTCCTTGTAAATGATACAAGGGAGTATGGGTTTGAGCCTGAGAGTTATGACTTTTGTTATGATCTTGTAGATGACATTACATAGCGCAATCGACTGAAACTGCTTTGGATTGGTAGCACTCTCTTCTTTAACGATCAGAATGAGGAAAGTGGCGTTAAGAGGTGATAGTACTGGCTTTGAGGTTCTAGATTCCTCCACTAGTTCACAAACCGCTTCTCAAACCATCGACCAATAGTAATGGAATAAATCCATGGTGAAGCCATCTGGCCCAGGGGCCTTACCTGGTGGCATTTCCTTGATGGCTTGGTCCACTTATTCTTGCGTGATCGGTCTCATGAGGGATTTATTCTATTTTTTTTGATGAGGGTGGGGATATGATGAGTGATTCTTCTAATGACTAGCGTTCTATCCAAAGGGGGTTCTAAAAGAAGTTCTTTGTAGTATCTTACTAGCTCATCTTCAATGTTTGTATCGTCCATAAGAGTGTTACCCTGTGAGTCCTCAAGATTTGTGATGTGATTGATGTACTATCTGTGGATCATGGAGTGGTAGATGAACTTTGTGTTTTTTTCTCCCTCCTTAAGCCATTGAAACCAAGATTTTTTCCTCCAAAGAATATCCTCTTGTTTGTGTCTTTTTGCAAGTTTCTCTTTTAGAGTTGCTTCCTCCTGTATCAAGGCTTCTGAGTAGCCCGAGACCATGGACCTCTGCTGAACCTCCTCCAGACGTTGTTCTAGGGCGTTTTTTGCAAGGAAAATGTCCCCAAAAACATTTTTATTCCAGTCCCGTAGTTGTTGTTTGAAATTCTTTAGGCATTGTTAGAATTTGTACATCCGTGTTCCATGTTCAATTTTTGCATTGACCCACCAGGTTTGGGAAATATCTGAGAAGTCTGGGTGGGTTAACCAGAATTTATCAAAGCGAAAGGGTTTGAACTTTGTTGTTGCCACTATCTCTACCCAAAGCTGGACTGGCCAATGATCTGAGCCGACCTTTGTTATGATAACTTCCTCAATAATTGGGCCTTCAAGCATTATGTTCTCCAAAATTAGAAAGAGATCTAGGCGACTAGCAATGTGTTGCGTCCCTGCTTGCTTATTGGTCCAAGTGTAGGGGCCATTCCTTGTCTCTATATATATTAGGTTAATGTTGTCTATAAGGTGATGAAACTTTTTGTTGTCATGTTCCATGCATTTTAGACCCCCACTTTTTTCCTCTAGGGTGAGGACGATGTTGAAATATCCTCCCAATATCCATCGTTCTTGTCCTCGTAGTGTGTTGATGTAGGAAAGATTGTATATGAAGTGATATTTTTCTTGCTTGAGATGAGGGCCGTAGGAATTCATTATGATTCCTGCTTTTCTAGACCTTATTACTCTATAGATAGTCATAAGCATTCCCACTGTTGAATAGGCGGGTTCCAGGATGATGGTGGCTAGACTCCAGAGGATGGCTAATCCTCGTGTTGCCCCTTTGGAGTCAGTGTAGGTGAAGTTGAAATGCCTCCAACATCTTCTGAAAGTTTCTTCTGCCATACTATGTGCACTTTTGGTTTCCTGAAGTAGTAATATATCATGGTTTTATGATTTAACACAGTTTCAAAAAATATTTTGCTTGGATCTTCCATTGAGACCTCTAATATTACAAGTGATGATATTCATCATATTTAATTGCGGGGAGGGTGGAAAAATCCTTCTGAGAGGTGTTGTATTTTCCCTGAGTTAATCATGAAGTTTCCTACCTTTTTGATTAGTTTTTGTGTCATCTTACGCCCTCATCTCTTACCTTCTTTCTGGTTCCGCTTGGGATCTGGGTAGGGCTCCAGGTGTACACCAAGTCGTGAGGTGTCCTCCATCTTATCTAGGTCAATTTCTATGAGATCCTTTTCATCTATCTGCATTACGATGTCACTGTCATCCTAGTCTGGGATTGTTCCTGGTGTTGTGTAAGCTTCAATGTTTTTGCCTTGGATATGTTCTAATACCAGCTCAAGGGTTTTCTTGTCCTTATCGTTTCCTTTTCTTGGTTCCCTTGTTTTAAGAGGGTTTTCCACCTCCTCTGCATCTGGTAACTTGATGAGATCATCAAAGGATTTTTTGGGTGGGATTTGCTTGTTACCTATCTGCATTTATTTTTTTATGTGTGCTTCTTACGCCCTTGCATCTGGGTGAAACCCTTTTGCTATGTTTCCTCTGTTGTTGGTCATGTTGGTGCATTGAGGAGGAAGTCTCTGAAGAGATTCCCATGTTCATGGAATTTCCGACATCTGAAGGGGATGTGCTCATAGTCTATGGTCCGTGTCCATTCTTCTTCCTGATACTCTATGGTAACAGATCATGGTACGGCTTTTAAGATGTTCATGTAAACACATATTCGAACATAGGAAGTGTATTTGCGCTTCTTCATGGCCTTTGAATATTTGACATATCTTTCTAGCGTGTTGCCTATGCTCGTCAGGATTTCCTCTAACTAGAACTCCTGGGGGAGGGAATAAAAGCGTATCCAGACTGGGGCATAGGAAAAGTCTTCCTTCTCCGGGAAGAACTGATATGTCCAAAACCGCAGATATAGCCCCGCCGAGTTGTAGAAGTATGGACCATTTTCAAAAACCATGTGTTTTTCCTCCAAGCTATATAATATGATTGTGAAGAAGCCCTTTGAGCTTAGTTGCAGTTCATAGTCCCCTTTCGGGTTCCACCAATGCTTGATCCATTTTATGAGATCCTTCTCAGATGGCTAAATCCATACAAATTTTCCTATCAGAGAATGATCTTTCATAAACTGTGTATGTTCTCCTACCCTTGTGGATTTTATTACATATTTCAGAGCTATTGGCGCTTGTGTTATGCATTTACCTGGTACCTAGTTCCGAGATGCCTTTGGATGCGACGACTNCGTTCCAGAGGAAGTTCCTCTAAAGATTCCTTATGCTTTTTATGACTATTTTTGGGGCTTCCAGAGCTGAAAACATGTAGGTCTGGATGGGTTAAAGCACCAATTTCAGGAGGACAAGCCTCGCAGGGAGGTTAAGGGTTCTTAAGGTACAGGAGTTGAGGCGATTTGATATTGAGAGGATCAGGGAGTTCCATGAGGTATTACAAGATATTGAGTCTGTGAGGAGTAAGCCAAGGTATTTGGACAAAAGGGAGCATTGGGGGATGCCAAGGAGGCGGTAGATGTGTCGTTGAACTGATGCTAGAGTGTTGAATAAGAAGATCTATGATTTCTCTAGATTAAAGGTGGTCCTAGAGGCCTCACTAAAATATGAGAGTATAGTGTGAAGTTTGGTTGCTTCCCTGGTAGTGGGGGTGTTCAAGAGAAAGGTATGATCAACAAATTGGTTGTGGGAGGTTGTTAGTTGGAGCCCATGTATAGAGAGACATTGTAGGGTTCCATTAGCAATTGAGGAGGATAAATACCACCCTAACCCTTCTCCCATGATCACAAATAGGAAAGGGGAGAGTGGGTCTCCTTGGCGCATGCCTCGGGAGGGGGATAAGGGATTAGAGGGGAACCCATTAACTGAGATGGATAAAAAAGAAGAAGAAGTGAGTTTCATGATTCAGTCTATCAAATATGTACTAAAACCAAAGGCTAAGAGGAAATAATGCATGTATTGCCAACTTAGTTTAACAAAAGATTTAGTGAGGTCAAGTTTTATGAGCATACCTGGAGTACGAGTAGTCTTGAGAAAGTGGATGATTTCATGCACCATAATTACGTTGTCCATGATGTGTCGCCCCTCCACATAACCTGACTGGTCCTTGTAAATGATACAAAGGAGTATGGGTTTGAGCCTGAGAGTTATGACTTTTGTTATGATCTTGTAGATGACATTACATAGCGCAATCGACTGAAACTGCTTTGGATTGGTAGCACTCTCTTCTTTAATGATCAGAATGAGGAAAGTGGCATTAAGAGGTGATAGTACTGGCTTTGAGGTTCTAGATTCCTCCACCAGTTCACAAACCACTTCTTAAACCATCGACCAATAGTAATGGAATAAATCCATGGTGAAGTCATCTGGCCCAGGGGCCTTACCTGGTGGCATTTCCTTGATGGCTTGGTCCACTTATTCTTGCGTGATCGGTCTCATGAGGGATTTATTCTATTTTTTGTGATGAGGGTGGGGATATGATGAGTGATTCTTCTAATGACTAGCGTTCTATCCAAAGGGGGTTCTGAAAGAAGTTCTTTGTAGTATCTTACTAGCTCATCTTCAATGTTTGTATGGTCCATAAGAGTGTTACCCTGTGAGTCCTCAAGATTTGTGATGTGATTGATGTACTATCTGTGGATCATGGAGTGGTAGATGAACTTTGTGTTTTTTTCTCCCTCCTTAAGCCATTGAAACCAAGATTTTTTCCTCCAAAGAATATCCTCTTGTTTGTGTCTTTTTGCAAGTTTCTCTTTTAGAGTTGYTTCCTCCTGTAKCAAGGCTTCYGAGTAGCCCRAGACCATGGACCTCTGCTGAACCTCCTCCAGACGTTGTTCTAGGGCGTTTTTTGCAAGGAAAATGTCCCCAAAAACATTTTTATTCCAGTCCCGTAGTTGTTGTTTGAAATTCTTTAGGCATTGTTAGAATTTGTACATCCGTGTTCCATGTTCAATTTTTGCATTGACCCACCAGGTTTGGGAAATATCTGAGAAGTCTGGGTGGGTTAACCAGAATTTATCAAAGCGAAAGGGTTTGAACTTTGTTGTTGCCACTATCTCTACCCAAAGCTGGACTGGCCAATGATCTGAGCCGACCTTTGTTATGATAACTTCCTCAATAATTGGGCCTTCAAGCATTATGTTCTCCAAAATTAGAAAGAGATCTAGGCGACTAGCAATGTGTTGCGTCCCTGCTTGCTTATTGGTCCAAGTGTAGGGGCCATTCCTTGTCTCTATATATATTAGGTTAATGTTGTCTATAAGGTGATGAAACTTTTTGTTGTCATGTTCCATGCATTTTAGACCCCCACTTTTTTCCTCTAGGGTGAGGACGATGTTGAAATATCCTCCCAATATCCATCGTTCTTGTCCTCGTAGTGTGTTGATGTAGGAAAGATTGTATATGAAGTGATATTTTTCTTGCTTGAGATGAGGGCCGTAGGAATTCATTATGATTCCTGCTTTTCTAGACCTTATTACTCTATAGATAGTCATAAGCATTCCCACTGTTGAATAGGCGGGTTCCAGGATGATGGTGGCTAGACTCCAGAGGATGGCTAATCCTCGTGTTGCCCCTTTGGAGTCAGTGTAGGTGAAGTTGAAATGCCTCCAACATCTTCTGAAAGTTTCTTCTGCCATACTATGTGCACTTTTGGTTTCCTGAAGTAGTAATATATCATGGTTTTATGATTTAACACAGTTTCAAAAAATATTTTGCTTGGATCTTCCATTGAGACCTCTAATATTACAAGTGATGATATTCATCATATTTAATTGCGGGGAGGGTGGAAAAATCCTTCTGAGAGGTGTTGTATTTTCCCTGAGTTAATCATGAAGTTTCCTACCTTTTTGATTAGTTTTTGTGTCATCTTACGCCCTCATCTCTTACCTTCTTTCTGGTTCCGCTTGGGATCTGGGTAGGGCTCCAGGTGTACACCAAGTCGTGAGGTGTCCTCCATCTTATCTAGGTCAATTTCTATGAGATCCTTTTCATCTATCTGCATTACGATGTCACTGTCATCCTAGTCTGGGATTGTTCCTGGTGTTGTGTAAGCTTCAATGTTTTTGCCTTGGATATGTTCTAATACCAGCTCAAGGGTTTTCTTGTCCTTATCGTTTCCTTTTCTTGGTTCCCTTGTTTTAAGAGGGTTTTCCACCTCCTCTGCATCTGGTAACTTGATGAGATCATCAAAGGATTTTTTGGGTGGGATTTGCTTGTTACCTATCTGCATTTATTTTTTTATGTGTGCTTCTTACGCCCTTGCATCTGGGTGAAACCCTTTTGCTATGTTTCCTCTGTTGTTGGTCATGTTGGTGCATTGAGGAGGAAGTCTCTGAAGAGATTCCCATGTTCATGGAATTTCCGACATCTGAAGGGGATGTGCTCATAGTCTATGGTCCGTGTCCATTCTTCTTCCTGATACTCTATGGTAACAGATCATGGTACGGCTTTTAAGATGTTCATGTAAACACATATTCGAACATAGGAAGTGTATTTGCGCTTCTTCATGGCCTTTGAATATTTGACATATCTTTCTAGCGTGTTGCCTATGCTCGTCAGGATTTCCTCTAACTAGAACTCCTGGGGGAGGGAATAAAAGCGTATCCAGACTGGGGCATAGGAAAAGTCTTCCTTCTCCGGGAAGAACTGATATGTCCAAAACCGCAGATATAGCCCCGCCGAGTTGTAGAAGTATGGACCATTTTCAAAAACCATGTGTTTTTCCTCCAAGCTATATAATATGATTGTGAAGAAGCCCTTTGAGCTTAGTTGCAGTTCATAGTCCCCTTTCGGGTTCCACCAATGCTTGATCCATTTTATGAGATCCTTCTCAGATGGCTAAATCCATACAAATTTTCCTATCAGAGAATGATCTTTCATAAACTGTGTATGTTCTCCTACCCTTGTGGATTTTATTACATATTTCAGAGCTATTGGCGCTTGTGTTATGCATTTACCTGGTACCTAGTTCCGAGATGCCTTTGGATGCGACGACT
>JZKD02S1300797.1:0-11950 GCA_000966675.3 Picea glauca | reverse complement strand
GAGGTCATCTCAGCCGTTCATCCATCAGCGAGGATCGGGCACATTTAATTTAAAGAGGGCGCAGATCTGGACGGTCGTGATCCAGGCACTCAAATTCACGGACAAGGTCCAATTTCGCACCCCCTCCCTCATTTTGGCTTTAACGAGAGGGGGGGAGGGTCTGGAATCGAAGATAATGTATGAGTGCATTTGGACGGCCCAAGTCTCGGTGCTTAGATCTATGGTATATATTGAATGGAGGGGGGGGTCCAGAATGGAATTTCACTCTAGCGGGCCCCCCTTCCTGTCGTGTCACTGTCCAAGTCGTCCTCCCCATTGCCACCTGTTCTCCACCTACTGCCACCTTCTTCCTCCATCATCTGTCCAACTTCCCTCTTTCCATCCACATGGCCCCTCCTCAGCTCATCGCCCTCTCATCTCCTACCATGTGTCCCTCTCACTCCCAGTCACCTCCACCGGTATGATCATTCCTTTTACTCTGTGTCCACCTGTACCCCTGCACTCCACACACCTTCCTCGTCTTTCCTTTTCAGACCGTGTGGCATTCCTCAGCTTCTGTCACAACTCTCGTTTCCTCTCCATCGCCTCCACCGTGTTGATGCCATCGCTCCCATCATACCCTTTTTAACATCCACCATAGGGGTCCCTCGCAGCAGTCCAGCGAAGCAACATCCAAAGAGAGACCGTTCAGCTGATCTAGGTGGCACCATTAGGAGACCTCCACGTCCCAGAAGGTAGGGTTGACCGAGGCTGTCCCTAGTCCCAAGAAAGTAGTTATTGTGGTTATTGCTGGTGGTTGAGCATCATCTCTGCCATAAAAAGAAAGTCCAGCAAAGGACTAAAGCTGGTTGATTCATCTGCAATAGGACAGTCTGAAATCTGATAGCGTCTGTCTTGGGTGCACGATCGGCCAGAGTTTGCATGCGCAGACTGTCAGAAGACATCCAGACGCAATGTTTTTAATACAACGTCTTGTTTTTGTTATTGTTGTTGTTTTGAGTATATGTAGGTGTTTTTGCCATTTCTGTAAGCATTGATGGTAGAGAGAAGCTCCCGATTGTAATGTTTTAACACATTCTAGTTCTCTGGTTATGCATCAGTATGTAAGATTTCTTGTTTAAAGTCAGACATAACTTCTTTTCCCGTCTAAGTTTTCATCTTATACTAAGAGGGTTTGTGATCGACTGATTCACACAAATCATGGAAATTATGTTGTGATAAAGGATTTATTGTAGCATTATTGTTTTCTCTGGTTTTTTGCATTTGAAGGTAAGAAGATCTTGCGTTTAAATGTCTTCTTCTACAGTCTGTTAGGAACCTGATGTTTACGACAGACCTTCAAATCTCTCTTACACAAGTCTTCCCCCTACTTTCCCTTACTACAACTCACTGTCTGAAGTTATCTAAGACCTCACTTGCCCATGCATGCCTGGCCTAGTTTCGGAGTCAGAACCACATCGTTTTGAGTTAACCTCCATTCGATCACCCCATTAAACAAATCGTGACATAAACTGATGGGCGTCAGGCTCTTCTCCTACAAGCAATCCAGGAGTGACTTCCATCGCCAACAGGTGTGATCCTAAACATAAACATGGATTAATTAATATTATTTATATCTATGATGAAGTGTTCCAGGAACCACAAGGGTTACCTCCAAGGAGAGAGATACAACATGAGATTCAATTGTAGCAAGATTCACCTCTTCCTAACAGTGGTATTTATAGGTTATGTGTGCTTGAGAATGAAGAAATAAAGAAGCAAGTTTTGGAGTTTCTCAAGAGAGGAACCATCTAACCAAGTAATTATCCATGTGGATCACAGATTTTCTTTTGTACCAAAGAAAGACACTACATGTAGAATGTGTGTATATTTACAGGAATTAAAGAAAATTACGGTGAAGAATAGTTACCCTCTTCCTCGTATTGATGATTTGTTGGATCAATTAAAAAATGCAATTATTTCACTAAGTTAGATTTAGGAAGAGGTTATCATCAAGTAAGGATTAATGAAGATGATATTTCAAAATTGTTTTAAAAACAAAACTAGGTTTATTTGAATGGCTTGTTATGCCCTTTGGGATTTGTAATGCTCATGCTACTTTCCTGTAGGTTATGAATGATGTATTTAGGCCATTCATAGATTATTTTGCAATAGTCTACTTAGATGATATATTGGTTTTCAATAAAAGTTGGTAAGTTCACGTAAACAATGTTAGTAAACTCTTAGATGTTTTTAAAAAGGATAAATTGTGCCTAAAGATGTCAAAATGTGAATTTGGGAAAACATATTTAGTTTATTTGGGCTATATAGTAAGGGGTGGTGAATTGAAAATTGATTCCTCTAAAGTTGAAGCCATTATGAAGTGGCCTTAGCTTAATAATGTAACAAAAGTTAGGATATTCTTGGGGGAAGTTCAATATTGGAGGAAGTTCATTGCTAACTTTTCTTTTATTGCATCTTCTTTAAATTCTTTGACAAGTACTAAGCAAGTCTTTCAATGGGGAGGTAAACAACAGAAAGCCTTCAAGAACTTGAAAGTAAATATCAATACAACCAAGTTATAGCAATGCCATATTTATAACGACAATTTGAGATTGAAACCAATGCAAGTGTTAATATGCCATGCAAGTAGTGTTAATACAAAGGATGAAACCATTTTGTTACCATTCTGAGACCTTCACCAACGCAGTAAGAAATTATCCTACTTATTACAAATAATTGTATGCTTTGGTTCAAAGTGTGAAGAAGTGGAAACACTATTTGATGGGAAAAGAGACAATCATCCATACAAATCATCAATCTTTGTAGTATCTCCAATCACAAATCAAGCTACAATAGTGATGTCATTTCCTGTGGATGGGACTCTTGCAACAATTCCATTTGGTCATTAGGTATAAGAAAGGTATATAAAAAAAAGTTGTCGATATATTATCTATACCTTTTGTTAATGCATCCATTGTTTTACAACATAGTTCATTAGCTCATGAAAGTTACATTGAACAATATGCTAGAGATGGCGATTTTAAGGATGTTTATGAAACATTAATCCATGGTACTAAAGTGGAAGAATTAGATTATCATGTACATGACAAATTGTTATATCATCTTGGTAAATTGTGTATTATGCAAGATGAAAGAGTGCATGTAATTAGAGAAGCACATACTTCTCTCATTTCTAGTCATTTTGGTATAGGAAAAATGATATCTTAGTTACAATTTTATTGTTATTTGCCTCAAATGTATGAAAATGTGTCCAAATATATAAAATGATGTGTTACGTCTACCACTAGCAAACCAGGTAACATAAAATTGGGTTTGTATATGTCACTTCTCGTACCTTCTCATCCATGGGAAAGTGTGTCTATGCATTTTGTAGGGGGTTTTCCTATGTCCAGGAAAGGTCATGATTCCTTATATGTTGTTGTGGATAGATTTAGAAAAATGTGTTTTTTAGTGCCTTGTAAGAAATATGTGACAAGTGAAGGGATTGCACATTTTTTCTTCCAGCGTGTAGGGGTTCATTTTGGTTTCCCTGCATCCATTATATCTGATCAATACTTTCGCTTCCTTGGGGAATTTTGGTCAACTTTGTGGGGGTTATGGACACTAATCTTTAGCAGAGATTTTTTTTTCATCTATATACTGATGGACAAATGGGAGTGGTCAACATGACAATGGTATATTTACTCCAAGGATATTGTAACAACCATCTTAAGATTTAGGATGAACAATTGTATTATGTACAACATGCCTATAATCGTGCCATCCATTCTTCTACACAAAGGTATCATTTTGAGACATCGTTTGGTTATTTCCTAGGTCTTCTCTAGACTTCAATTTTGGGCAAGATTTAGTGTCATATGGACGTAATGAATTAGACAAGCCAAGAAGTTCACCCAAAAGATCATATTAGTTCATCAATCCATACAAGAACAATTGAAAAAAAGCCAAGCCGAGTATCAAGCTAGGCATGTCAGGCATCGGGTTGATCATCACTTTCAAGTTGGTGACCACTTTTGGTTATATATTATCAAATAACTCCTTAAAGGTGAAGGTAAAAATCTCAATCCAATCAAGTATGGTCCATTTAAAATTTTTGAAAATATTTGTAACATTGTTTTTCAATTGGATTTACCTCCATATATGGAGAGGTATTTTGTGGCTAATGTTGCAAACTTGAAACTATATGATCCTCCTATGATCATGGATCAAGGTGAGAATGTTCAAGTTCCTTCTATTGATGATTTTTCTCCTAAATATCTTGATGAGTTGCAAGAATATGTTATTATTGACTGAAGGGTGAGGAATTCACAAAGAGATGGTGTGGAATACATTTGTGTGGGTCTAAAAGGAATGCGTCCAAGTAAATTACGATGGATGTAAACCAAAAAAGTGAGGGAGTTATACCCTCACTTATTTTCTAAATAAAACCAGACTTTTGGTGGTCCAGAATCTTCTTAATTGGAAGGAGTGATCTAGGATGATCCTCACAACTGATCTAGTCAGAAAATGCCACAACAAATGGGTTTGTTTGATCTTTGTTCCGTGGAAGTGCCCAAATCCCAAGCAATGTGGTGGAGGTTGATTTTAAAATGATTTAAAAATATATTCCATATCATGCCAACCAAGCAATGCAAGATGTGGAATTTGTTTTTATGTATTTTTATTTCACTCATAGAATTATGGAGCCCGTGGTGGATTATATTATTTTTTTCAAATCATGACACCTTAGATCGATATATAGTAGAATCCATGTCATATGCACCTCATCATGGACTCAAACCCTTAGATCTCCTTATACACACTTCAATTCGACCTCAAATATTCATTTCACATCAAAATTACTCAAAATGCACCCTAGAACGACCTCAACACTTAAATCACGAATTATATTCTCAAATCTTAGCTCAAATCTACCAGTTCTCTAAGTGACTCACTTTATTAAAGCTAATTTACTAATGGTGGTATCGTATTTGAGTTTTTTTCAAATGCTTCTTCGAGAAGGATATCTTCATCAATGAGAAGAGGGGAAGTGCTTCGGATTTGGAGGGATTTGAACCCCCCAAAAAAGCACCTTAATCCAAACACCAAGTTTCGGGGAAATGATATAAAGCAAAGAATTGGGTCATGGAACTCAATCAACAATAGAAATCCCCTTCACTAGGATAATAAGCAAGCCCGATTTCATTTATTATAGGAAAAATCCATTGTTATCTTCTTATAGGACATGAGAGACTGATTTTGTAGATTGAAGTCCATTATTTGATGTAAAGAGGTGAAATGATGTACTTTGCATCTTTTTGAATGGATCGGTTTGCCAATTAAAGTGGACCTAGAGACGTAGCCCATATGGGTGAACTCCATTATCAATTCATTACGTATTTTTTTTGTTATTTCAATTATAGTTTTTAAATTGCAACCTTTAAATGTTTATTTTTAATCAATTAAGTCAATTTTAAATGCAATTGCAGAAAATTGAGAAGTTTGTTATAAGAATCCAAGTTAGTATAATGAATCATTTAGCACTAGTTTCATATCACTAATTGCAATCATTACCACTGTGAACATAATGACTACAAAATTAAAATCCCCTAGATTGTATAAAAACAAACAAAGCATACATCAACTCCTAAAAATATGGCTTTGAACATGCCATGCCAGTGTTTCTAGTTTACTTCAAAATATTGCTTTTAAGTTTTATCTAGAGAATAATACCAAATATTAAACAAATATTATCATAAGAACAAGCACATGATATGTTGTAGCACTTGTCCATGAGACTTGTAATTGTCATCTAACCTTGATTAAACTACACCTAACATGGGAGGAGAGGTAGTTGGTTTTGAGGTATAAAATTAATGGCTTATTTATGTTACTAAATATCACAATTTTTGGATGCAATGACTTACATTTACTATGAAGTTGTAACTAACATGCATATATCTAAACAATTATATTATACACCCTTAACATGAACCTAGGCTATTGTAAATGAAAAAATGCATGCCCCCGATACCTTAAAGAATGCCCCAAGTCAAAAGACCAACCTATAAAAAAAATCTCTCCATTCGTTTCACCAAAGAACAATCTCGAGCAAAGAGAATTATCATTTTGATAATTTTCGAGCCAATGAAGAAGAAATGTCAAAATTGGCTCCTATAAAGGGGGTTGGGTTACCAATAATCAACAATAGGGATTAAACGAAGGACAAGGCCCGATTATACTCATCCCTATTTGGCATGGAATGATCCTCCAGGTTAATGGTCTGACAATTGCTTTATGGGATTTAATATTTTTCCTTTTTCTTTTCACATTTTTTCGATTCTACAAAATGGCTACATAAAGTAAACTAATCTAATAGATTCTAAAGATATTTGTCTTGTAGTATAATAACAATAAATGAATATAAAACACAACTTGTGGTCCTTTTGGAAATAAGTCCTCTATGAGATTTATACTGCATAATAATATATCGTAAAGTTGAAAGAGATTAAAATAAAATACCCAGAATTGATTCAATCGATACTTAAATTAAGAATAACTAAAAGAAATTCACTAAGATTAACAACAATTCATTCAATGATGTAAGATAACTTAGCATCAATTGAAATTCTTACTAGATGTTCGAGACATTTAAATAGTGACAGATTAATCCACAACAAAGAATAAATGTATAGAAATTCCTCAACAAACCAAAAGAAATGTCTTTGTTCCAATCATATTTTTCAAAATTAGCCTCAAAATAGTTCTTAGCTATAACTTTCAAAAAACTTCCTTAAAGTCAAAAAGTACTTCATCAACGACAAAAGTCCTCAAATTATAGTCTTAATTACAATTTAAAAATAGCATAAAGCAAAAAAGTTAAAAATATCACATGTTTCTATAACTTGGGTGATTTGATAGTTTCAGTTGTTGCATGTTCGGGAGTTTTATGTGCTTCTTGATCAAGAATCTATGTCACTGCATTTTGGGTTGTTTTAGCATCATATCTGGGCAATTTGGAAGTTTTGGTTGGCACATGTTTAGCATCGTAATTGGTCCATTGTTCAAATACTTCCTTGAATAACCATTGATGAGGGAACATATGTTGGTCCATGGGAAAATTTAGACTTTCTTTTTCATACTTGAATCAATGAATGTGCTTTTCTATTTCAGAATCATAGACTCTAATTTGGAAAATGTTTAGATTTATTTAACGAAGAACTTTGAACATCACCACACTCTATTGATGTGATCCCTTTGACCTCATCTTCACACCTTTTTGTCACCTTATCGAAATCTAACACAACTTCATCGATTGGCCAAAAATCCACCAGTTGGTCGAAACCAGGAAGTTGTCTATCAACCATGGTTTCATTTATATACCACCACATTTCCATGGATATGGTCCATTCCTCTTTTATCTGATCCTTTGATATTGTGGATAATTATTTTCAATATTGCAACAACTTTTGTATTCGAGTAATTCCTTCTTCTATTAAAATCTTGATACTGTAATCTTCCTCACCATGAACCTTCTAGATTTCCTTGATGTACTCAACCTAGTCCTGCATTTTAGCCTTCTTCTCATGTCACTTCATGATTTCTTTATGCACATTATTGATAGCTATAGAGTTTCTTCTTAAATCTTTGCAATATTGGCAATGGAACTTATTCTTACATGTGCATGTATACTACCTTCTTCATGGATACCTTCTATAAACTTGACTATAGCATTAGGGTATCCTTTATAATAACTTACCTATTTTTGCAAGAAATCGAGTTCCTTTCCCATCTTCTCAATTTCACTTTCATCATCCTTGGCCTTGTTAATGGTATCTTAATATATTACCACCCTAGCAAATAAGTGCTCGCTAAGCTTTGCTCTCTTAGTGTCTAGCAAAGGATCCTCTATAGTGCATATCATTGCATTTTCTAAATCAATCCTTTTCCTTTTTTGTGTTCTTTTGACTACGACCTTCCTCCTTCGATTGTAAGCGATGGATTCTAAATCAACAATTTCTTCTACAAGGTCCAAGATTTGTTGATCACCCTATAATAAAAAATTCTCTAAACTTCCAAAGGTATGAAAATGATATTACTTAAACTCTTTCCTTATACCAATTATTTGACTCTTTTGTAGCTTTTGTACCTGATTAGCAGTCTTGTGGGAAATCATTTCAACAATGTCGTCCATCCCAATAGTACCTCCTTCATGCTTATGCTCAACCCCTTCATCCTCTATACCTTTTATATCTGACTCGGGAATATATTCACTAACCTTTGTTAAGTTAATGAGTTCCTTGGGTATGCCTAGAGGTTGCTTCTTTAATTTATCACCTTGTGTTTGTTGTGAAAATTCTCTATTATTTTGCATCTATCTCTTGTTTCTCCTTGGACACCTCTTCTTATTTTTTCCTCTTTTTCTCTTCTTCTTATTCTTCCTTCTATAACCTTTATTTTTCTCTCTAACTCTTCAAATATTGTTTCCTATGTTTTGCCTCGGCAACCTTTCTCTTGGCTTCCTTCTCTTTAGCTCTTGTTCCTACTACCTTTGTGATTCATGTTATTATTGTAATATTAGTTTCTCATATTGGACAACCTTCATCCATGCTTCTTCTTTCAACCTGATTTCCTCCAATCTTTGGGCTTCTTGGACTTATTTCCTAGCTCTCTCAATAACTAATCTTGTTTGTATCTCAACCAACATTTCAGCTATGGACAAAACTTTGAAAATTGTAACACATGTGTTCTCTTTCATTTCAAGCACTTCCAACCAATTACTAGCATCTTGGACACATAACTCATCTTCCTATTTCTCATGGTTTTAAGGCGAGGCTGCAAACACTAAATCACAATGTTTGGAAACTAGCCATTTTTTATCATACCTTTTAAATTGTCCCAATAAGTAACAATACTCCAAATAACTAGTTTCTTCTTGTTGAGCATGCCTTGGGTATTTGATGAAATAATGGCCTAGTCTGAAACCATAAGGGATAAAAAATTTATTCTTTACCTCCTTTAGCAATGAAGTATTAAAACCTTGATACACCATCTGATAGGAAATCTCCCTGATAAATAATTGATCTGGTACGTACTTTGGCAAAACATGAGATGTTGCAGTTGTACCAAAAATCCTTGTATAAGTGAAATCCTCCTAAATGTACCAGTTGCCAATACAATTTATCAACTTCTTAGCATCAACAGTTAATCTAAGATATCCCTCTTGGAAAATGATTGCATATAACCATGTCAAGAAATGATCACAAATTTATGTGTATATCTTCTTGTACTTGTTCTCCAATAAGATCTGAAAATATACATGAACTAGGGATTCCAAAATATGCTACCTAATATGTAGTCCTAGGAATAGGTTTGTAGCACATATAGAATCTAACAAGTAAGAGGCCATATAAAAAGTAGAAACTATATCAAGTGTTTCCTTGGCCTTGTGCACTCTCTCAATCATGATATTCAACTGATTAGACAACATGCCTCCCCCATTAAAGAGATTTCATGTTGTGGTCACTATGTAAGCCAAATGGAGCCATGCATCTAATTATCTTGAACAATCCTTCTCCCCATATAATCTACATATCAAAAACCATCATGTACATGTATGGTTCTCTCAAATTGGTCATTGTGTACCATCCATTGTCTCTATTCACGAATTTATTTTCTTCTTTCCACCAAATGAATATGATTTTTCCTACATCATTCTTGTCATAGAAGTAATTCACAAAATAGGTGACCAACATGACTTCAAGATTCTAAAATTATAGTGCTTATCTGATTGTTATATTAAGAAAGAACCTATGCAATTCCATTGAGTTTACAAACATACAATTGTCCAGAATGGTGTGATCTATAATCCATTCAATAGATTATGAATAGGGAAAAACCTCTACCCTGACTCCCACAGAATGTAACTAAGACTTCCTGATGTTCATGAAGACTTTATCATATGTTTCTCTAATCGTCGAATCACTATGGGGAACAATCCTTGGATAGTCTTCATTCTTGAATTTTAAGAAAAATTAATTCCATATTAGTAAGAGCACTGGAGTATCGGAAATTACTTTGGTGCAAATATTTTTTAAGCAAAATTTCTCCACTTTGACTAATTTTTTTAAAAATGATAGAAATTTAGGCTACATTTTTTTATATTTTCATTAAAAATAAAAAAATGTATAACCTAATTTATAATAATAATTCTTTATATTTATACTTTTCGCCTAAAAATAAAACCTTTTCATGAATAAATAATAGGATTCCTTATCATTTTCACCAAATCCATGATCACACATCTTAAATTTTAGGCACTATTCACTACATCTAATGTTTTAGGTAGGTATTGATACTCATGGGACTACCATGAACTTATATTTGAATTCAGGCACATATTTCTATGAGACACATTTTTTTAATACTTTACTTGAATTTTTTGTTCACTTATTTCAAGATGTAGATGTTATACCATGTTATATATAGTGTTTTAATAGGAGTTTTTTAGAAATTTGAAAAAAATATTTTATGTATTCTAAAGATATTTTCCATTTCCATTATTTTTTTTTGTAAGTTATCTCTAATTTATATGTATGGTTGATTTTGTTATAAATGTTCTAATAGAGGTTTTTTTTTGGTTGATGCGCAAGTGACACTCATGTATTGGTGTTGTTGCCTAACTTTCAAGGTAGAAACAAAATAATAATGGGCTATCGCCTAACATAAATGATTTTATTTTTAAATATGATTTCATTGCCAAATATTTTGCTAAGTTATGACTTGTATGAGTTGAAAAAAAATTTCTTAGATGTCTCTGAATGTTGGTTGTAACAAAGGTTTCTTGGCTACCGGAATTTGGATGATTAGGATGTAATCCAATGTTGTGTCCTCATTTTTCGCTAGTCTTTTTTGCGATCCTTTCCTTGTTTCTTTCATCTTTCCTCTCAAATTCTTAACCAGAACCTTCTCTGGAGACCTCCTCAGAGGAATTTCCTCTACATGCATTAACAAATTCGAAGTAATAAAGAACGCTCTAGCAGAATGATATCAACCATTTTTTTAAAATTACTTATCAGACACATGATTTTATAGATAAAATTTTACTTAATAATCCTAAGAAAATCCCAATTTTGTAGACAACATCATAGATATTATACGTTATAGATTTACAATACTTACTTACGCATTTTTATTGTGATTTAATTGAAAATTTTCAAGTTTAGGCACTTACCCATTTTAGCAAACAAAAACAATAGTAAACTACAACATAATATGTCATCCTTAATTCCCCTTGGTGTTGAGACACTCCTAATCCACATGAAAATGTGGCATGTGATTCTTAACACTCCTAGGACTAACTTGGATATTCAAATTACAACGCTCAATGATTAGAAACAACAATGGAGTTTCACATACTAGGAACGTGGAGCTCAACTATCAATTGTTCTATGAATGATTGATTTAACTCACCAAATTTCAAATTAAAACCAACAAATCCTACCCATGTGAAATAATGACCCAATAATGGCCCGATCTCAAATGATATCATTTACGATTGGATAAGACAACTACCAAATCTGTGTAATGATTACCAATGGAATTTCCTTGGGTGCAAAAGTGCTTGATTGATTAGAATTTTAGTGTTTTGATGCTTTCCAAATTGACCATTCTATGTGTTTTTTGACAAACTTTATTTTCATGTTTGTTCCTTTCGACGAACTTCAGATCATGTTATTCTTCTCCTTGTATAATCTAAACTTTGGTGTTATCCTTTTGATTTTGATTGACGAGGTTTAACATTATTAGTCCCTGTCGTAGGCATAGAGGGACTCTAGTGATCGATAAATCATTGACCTGGCATTAGCTTATGCATTGACCAGAAATATTTCGCTATTGTCTATTGTTGGAAAAAGGGAAGTGAAAATATCGATTTTTATATAATAAAAAGTATCATGTTTGTCAAGAT
>JZKD02S1300764.1:0-11951 GCA_000966675.3 Picea glauca | reverse complement strand
AATGGATAATTGAAGGGTTCAAACCAACTTTCTTCATTTGATAAAAAAAATTTACAACTACTATCATAAAAAGTATGGTCATTCCACTAATAATTACATAATGCTTCATGACAAGAACGATCCTAAGGATCTTCTCATCTAAAAAAACATGAAGACATTGCTCTCCTTTTAGAGTACTAACCTAAATATGCATATATTTCAATTGATAATCTAGTCACTCCTAATATGTATCTTATCTCAATTGTCTCCTAACTTGTAGCTTATATTTTATGTTTTTGAAGAAGCTACATGAGTTTTTCCTCTTAGAACCATCAATTATGGTATTGATATAGTCCCAAGTTATTCACTACCCAATTTTTGTTGGGTATGTGTTATATTGTTTGCACGAGTAGTAGTGTCTGTGTTGCGTCGGGGTTTGGGGGAGTGCCCCCGATAAGTTTTTTTTGCCTCGGGAAACGTGTTGCTTTTTTGCCTCATTTTTTGTGTTGCCTCGATTTTTGTGTCCATTGTTGGGCGGTATTTCGGCACATGGTTTTTCACTGATGGTTTTCTATTTTCGGTTAAGGAATTAGGGTTGTTGACTAATCCATGTCATTGGATTAGGGTTTTGGATGTCTCTGGATTTTATATGTATATTGTATTGTAAACAATGTATCACTATGAATGAAAATATAATATGTTGGTTTTCTCGGTTTGGGTTTCCAAGGGAAAAGTATCTGTGTAATGTTTGTATTTTCCATTGTATATTTTTTGTTCTTTTACTGAAAATCTGTTTGCATTAAATATTGAACAAGGTTAAAATCTACAATTTTCATGCATATCACACCACATCCATTGGGAATGCAAAGATCAAGAAGAAATTCCAAAATTTTCTTGTACATTGTAAGATTCATCCTTGCACTTCTCCAGTTCTAATTAGCTTGAAGAAGGAACATACTAATTGGTTATCATGCATGAACTATAGATCATTAAACAAGATAACCATGAAAAATTGGTACCCACTACCTTGGACTGATGATTTCACAGACTAGTTAAAGAGGGAAACATATTTCATCAAAATGAATCTATATTTTTCCTTTCCTATCCTTGCATTAAGAAAATAAGGTATAATTTAATAAAAGAGACGAGTCATATCTAAAACCACTTGAAAATCAATTACTATTCATTTGTCTAAGAAAAATCAAGTAATTCCAACAATGGATGGTTGGATCATGCCCTTTCTTTGCTTTCTTTGCCTACCTCCGAAGATTCTATTTCTATGTGTTCCCCTCTTGTTACATGTACCTTTGATAAAAAAACTATCGATATTCTACTTCTAGGGAAATAAGATGAACGAGGTGTAGTATTTCCTTGTTTCCACTTCACTAAAATAACTACTAATTCATATTAAATTGCTCAAACAAAAATAGTCTACACCTAAAATAAAAGTTTTATGAGCCGACTAGGGAACATTGCAATGTATGTTGGGTTCCTTTACATGTATTGCAAGTTCTCTAACCACCTTTGTGCCTGCCACATGCTCCAATTAACTTCTCTTATCTAAGACATTGGCTCAATACAACCCACTTCTATGAGTTTACCTATCCCTAGTCCCTACCCCTCCTTGTCTACTCACTCCCATGAACATAGCATGATAAGTTATGCTTAATCAACACTTATAGGAAGCTAATCCACTCTATAACCACCATATGGTTATATATGAAGTTATAGGAAAGAAAATCCTTCACAGTCTATTTTTTTATTACTTGAAATGTGGCTAGTTCATACTAAGTTGTTTTTCATGCTCCTTTGAAAGGTTATATATAGGTATCATATTTTTGAATATATTTAGTGAATACATCCTCATTTTTGTCATCCTACATTTTTCCACAATATATCCATACCATTAATTGGAGAAATCATTGTTATTTTATTTTTTCTTAAATAGTAGATGGATGCATAATCAAGCATTGCATCAAACCTGTTCCGAAATGGATCATTATATAATTTCTCATCTATTTTGGTACTTTATGGGTGGAGAAATTGGAGCTATTGGCTTGTAGGGCCAATTTTAGGGGTAGGTCCCACTTTGGCAATTTGGGGTCCAAAATATTTTAGAGCCTATTTGAGGCCTTAAACAATTGTTTTTGAAGTCAAAATTTTGTGAATGAAGCTCCTAGCCTCTCAACTCTATTCTACACATCGATATCTTTCCAATGGCACAATATCACCTCAATCGAGTTCATATGTGGAATTTATGCCTCCTGCAAGTTGACTTATCATATTAACCACCATGATATCTAGTGGATGCCACGTTAGCTCACATTACTCACACATGTGAATCTAGTTTGTGGAATTTCAAGAATATTCTAGAGGGTACAAAATCCCAACCCTAATCGATATTTGATACATGTGGAATCCTAATCCTAACCCTAGACATCAATTAGGCATGTTAGATACTAGTTTTCTAGGAAATGAAGGGGTTTCCTTCTTATTCTATTGAGTATTATTCCATATTAGAGTAGAGCATTGGGAGTGGGATATTGAAGTGGAACAAAGGAAGTAGAAGATCATGTAGTAGCCATATTGGACACAATGTCCAAGGAAACTCCATGGTGAGTGCACTTTCTTTGTATTTTGTCTTCATAACTGAGAAGAAAAGAGCAAGGCATAGGCCTCACCTTCTAGTTGTTTTTTTCTTCTATTGAGTTTTCTTAGGGTATATCTTGTGTTCATTGTGTGGATGGTGTGTTATTTTCTTAGATTCTTTCATTTCAATTTCAGTCTATTCATTATTTCATGCACTAAGTTAGTAACGAAAAAATTGAATCTTAAGAAAAACACTACATAATAATAGATTATAGAAGCTTGTAAGATCTGTTGATATGAATTGTTCCAGCGTAATATCCACAGAATTTTACAGATCAAAACCACACCACAACACACCAATGTCTAGAGTGGACACCATGGGGAAAGATTGTGTATACATGGTTTTCAAAGTTGTCCTTCTCCATTTTCCCATGATATATCCATCCCATCCATTGGAGAAAGCATCATTATTTTATCTTTCATATATAGCAGTTGGATGTATAATCAAGCACCACGCTACACCTCACCCTGTCTAGTGTTGATGTAGATTTTAACCTTGTACAATATTTACTGCAAACATATTTTCAGTAAAAGAACATAAAAGATACATTGGAAAATACAAACATTACTACATAATTATTCACATCCCATGTTCTTCACATTACTAAGGACCATAGTAAGGATTTTAGGCAATTCATACATGTATGAAATGTGATTTGAGGGAGTTCACATTTACTGCAGAATTCTTCGCATCCCATGCCCTTCGTATTACTAAGGACCTTACTAAGGGTTTTAGGGAATTCATACATGTATGAAATGGGATTTGAGAGATGTCATATATATTGGTGATGATAACAACTCTACTTGGCATATAATTCATACCAATTCTACTAATTAAATAACACACTCATGAAACATAGTCACATGAACCATTGTATTTTATTGCATATAATTATGAATTGTACAAATCGATATGTACTTTCTTAGAAGCTTCCTTGCATTCTTGTACAGTCTTCTTCTTGTAGAATCTCCCTTCCTCTAAAAAATAGTCACTTTCATTCAATCTAGTCACCTCAAGGGTTTTCATTTTCTGCCTTTACTAGATCTCACAACATTGGATTTGCATAATTAGGGCTCTATATCTAATCTCCTTGAGGGTTTCCACCTCCTACTCTCAACTATATCTACTCTCTTCGATGGGATTCAAATTTTTTGAGTTACAAATTTGAAGTAGTTTCCACTCTCGGTTACTTGGTACCAGTGTTAAGGGAAGGTCCATAGCTTTTTAGAGCCATATTTCCTCAACTATATATAAAACTACTAGAACTGTAAAGTGTGCTAGAAAGATTGAAGAAATCTCTACAAGATGAAAGGATATAGAACCTTTTTTAAAAATTTACTCCTATTTCCTTGAATATGATAAAGGTCTACAATAAGAGTGAAGAAAGGAAGGAATAAATTAATTAAAAAAAATGGGCACGCCTAAAACCACTTTAAAAGTAACAATTATTCACTCATTCAAGAAATTAATTAATTTCAACATTGCATGCATGGATCCTACCCTTTCCCTTGCTTTCTTTTCATTCCTTCAAAGATTCCATTTTTATGTGCTTCCCAAATATTATATTTCTTTGCATGCTTCCGAAGATCTATTTATGTGCCTTACCCATACCCTCAAGAGAATAACCACACAAATTCTACTTCTAGGTAGATGAGAAGAAGTAATTGAAGCATTTTCATTGTTTTCACTTTATTAAAACAAATATTAATTCATACAAATAACTTAAACAAAAATACACTAAATCTAAAAATATAAATTTCACTAGCCGACAACGAAACCTCTCAATGTTTGTTGGTTACTTTGTGTGTATTCCAAGTTCTCTAATGACCTCCATAGTTGCCACATGCTATGATGGACTTCTCTTATCTAAGATATTTGTACAATACAACTCACCTCCACAATTTCACCTTACCTTGGTCCCATCCCTCTTTGTCTAAGTAAGTTTATAAGTGGAAAATCAATTCCTTTTTCTATGCAAAATTTCCCAAAAATCCGATAAGAATTGTGTTGAAAGTTATAGTTTCACTTGATTGATTGACCATGGAACTTTGTCCTGAGGGGTTTTCCCCCATTTCAAGATGACCTAAATGGATGAAATTTCAGAATATGAACAAATAAGGACAAAACTATGTTTCACCAAAAAAAAATAAACTCACCCAAAAAATTTAATTTGACCTCTTATTAACTCACTCCCTCAAAGTATACTCACATGAACATGACAAGACAAGTTATGCTTAATGAGCACTTATACAAAGATAACCCAATTTATTACCACCATATATTTATATATGCAATTATGAGAAAGAAAATCCTTCAAAATCTCATTTGCTCCTACAAGAAATGTTGCTAGCTCTTACCAACTTATTCATCATGCTCTGTAGAAAAGTTATCATAGGTATGTTATTTCTCAATGTATTTAGCAACTACAACCCCACATTTTTTCTCTTTCATTTTCCCATGGTACATCCATCCCATCCATTGGATTTTTTTCTTTTTACATAGTAAAAGGATGTATAATTAAGCACCACATCAACCCACACCACACTATGTCTAGCCTCGACAACATTGGGACAAATTATGTATACTTGACATATTCTTGATAACAAGTGACACCCTCTCCTTGAGATAAGATGAGAATTTTGACCATAATTTGATCACAATTCACACTTATTGCATACTCTTCACATCCCATATCCTTCACATTGCTAAGGACCGTACTAAGGATTTTAGGGAATTCATACATGCATGAAATGGGATTTCAAGGAATTCATATTTGTTGGTAAGGCTAATGATTCCACTTGGCATATAATTCAAATACATAAATAATGAACCAAATATCTTTAATTATTAACCAAGAGTTTTATGAAATATAGTTACATGGATCATTGCATTTTATTTTATATTCTTATGTATTGCACAAACATCTATCTACTTTATTAGAATATTATTTGTATTCTTGTATATTCTTCTTCTCTTAGAAGTTTCCTTCGTTTAAAAGTTAGTCACCTCATTTTTTACCTATACCGTAGCTCACACCATTAGGCATTGCATGATCAAGGCCCTAGATCTAGTTTCATTGAGGATTTCCACCTCACCGACTTTATTAGATCTACTCTCTTCAGCACACATCATCAAGTTTTTGGAGTCACATATTTGGAACAATTGAATTTGTCTCTTACTTGGTACAAGTGTCAAGGGAATCATAACTTGTTGGAGCCATATTTCTTCACCCATAGCTAAAAAAAGAGAATTTTCAAGTGCACTAGAAAAATTGAGGCAAGCTCTACAAATATGAAGGGATGTAGAACCTATCTTAGCAAGTTTTCAGGGCCAAAAACCACTCAAAAAGGATGAAAAGCATATATTTTAGTTTTTGTCCGAAAAATCATAAACATATGATATGTTAAATGTTGTCCAAAAATGACATTTATTGACTTCAAAATTATAATTTTCAACCTCAATTGTTTATCCAATTGTTAAGAAATTGAACAAAAGCAAGACATAAGAACTTGGTGGAAAAATATTTAAGTCATCTTCAACACATGTATTCATCTCATGATATCAATTTATAGTACATGTAATTGACCACCTCTAGATCTAGATCTTACTAATAACTCATCAGTGGATAATGACAACACCACATCAATCGATAGGATGACAACTCATAAGAATGCAGCCTCAGAATTTGTGATTATCTAGGGACTTAGTCTAACATTCCCCCCTCAATCATAAGTTTGAATAATTAGACCAGTAAAACAAAATGAACTAGTGCATAAATTGGTATCATCTTTAATCTTTAATACAAATCTTCTAAATTGAGCTTCAATGAAGATATTCCTGAAAAACATTTAGGTGTCAATAAATACCCCAAAGAATAGTTGATGAGAAATGAGAGGATTATGGATTCCATGCTAGAATTTTCCAAATATGTTGATTTGATGAGATTTATTTTGTTGAGGACACCAATTTCCATGATGCAATTCTCAAATGTTGATTGGAGTTTGATTGATAGGACTTCGAAACTTGAAGCTTGACTATCATCATTGGTATTCCCCCCTGTCAGCTGTAAGGTGAGAAGATTCTTGAAGGGATACTAGCTTGAAATTTTGGATTCTTTATTCTTCAATGGTTTATCATTGTATCTGGTGGTTTTAAGTTGACCACTAACCATTTTGACTTAATTAATGTGGTGGTTTTGGTTGACCACTAATAATTTTCACTTGATACCATGTATCTATTGGTTTTGGTTGACCACTAAGCATTTTGATTTCATCAATGTACTCCCCCCCTTGAGGTGCAAGAGAGTAACATTTTATCAATGTACTCAATTTTCAATTTTTAGAATGGACACTAGTCATTCCCAAAATCATCCTCAGTAATAATTGTTTGAAATTTGTCTTCTTTTGTAGCTTCTTTATGCAAATATGTCTTTACCTGAGTTTGAACTTAATGCCAAGACTTATGTAACTTCTTGACTTGTTGCTTCCACTTCTAAGAACTTATCTATCCATAATGAAATGTTTTCTTTTTAACTTTCTTTCTCTTTTTACATTTATCTGAATGGTGATTTATCTTCCCATAATGAAGACAAGGATGGAGATCAAAACATTGATTCTCCATGTGACCAACTCGATGACGATGTTGGCACATATCATTCTAATGTTGAACGGAAACAAGTCACATAATCCCCTTTAAGGAATCATGCACTTTTGAAGTGGATTGGTCTGGAATAGTCATGAATACGAAACACAAATTCCTTATCATATCCAAGTCTTGTTTTATGTTCGTTGTTGCAGATTTCTTCCCAAGGTTTGATGATAGGATCAGAAATATTATTCTAAATATGTTGCTTGAAAATCCATGGAAGTTTATTTACTGCATGTTGTTGCACCATTGAAAGGTTTTCATTAGTGAACTCTTGAAATTCAGGTTCATGTATAACTTCATCTTCTTTTGAATCTTTATTTGTAGTTGCATTACTATTTTGATCCTGTGCTAGTTGTTGATTGGAATCTAGAATTTGAAATCGATGGACATCAAATTCAAGTAATGGATTGTTTTGAACTAAAGCTAGTTCAAAATGTTATAGCAGTTGTTGATTTTTGAGTTGTATTTCATCATGTTGGAGTTGTGATTGAGTCTAAATAAGTTCAACTTTGTCTTGTGAGACTTGCAAACAAGCTCGAATAGATTGAAAAGTTTCTTTGTTGATTATGATTATGTTGTTCTCAATAGTGAGTATTAGAGTGTTTAGTAGATCTAATAATTCTTGAATTCGAGCCATTTAAAAGACTGAATGAGGCCTCCTTGTGTAGGTAGGTCTTGGTATAAAAATGTGATTGATTCGACAAAAAAGAGAGCTTCTTGCAAATCCACCATTTGACAATAAGAGCCAACAATTTCAATTTGGACTTAGAAATAGGAGGGTGTCAGGTTTAACCGAGAATGCACATGATAATTACAATGCAATTCAATTTAATTTTGATTTAACACTTAAAATAACTATTGCAAGTACCAAATGTTGAATTAATATTGAGTAAGAAGTTGAATTGAAGTAAATTGAAATTAATATTGATGTAGATTTGTTGTTGAATATTGATGTGATTGATAACTTGATTGCTTGAATATGCTTTGTTGAATGACCAAGTTCTTATGCCTTTTTAATCCATATATGTGTATAGTTGATGTAGATGTTTAAATAACAAGTTTCAAGTATAGATACAATGTGTCAAAATTAGACAAAAAAAACCATAAGTATCCAAGAAAATAACTACCATCCAACAAAAGTACCCCTAATGTACCTATAACCCCCTTATTCCAATTTCTTGATAGGTAAAAAACACATCCACAATACATATTTTTATTTTTAAAATGTGTTACAAGAAGTCTTCAATGATCCCTTTTACAAAGTAATATCTCACCCATTACAAGCTTGCAAGTCATCAACTATACTTTCACGATACTTCGTCTACTTTATTCAAACCTTTTTTTTTTTCCAAGTTTTGAGCAAAAGATATTAAAAGTTAATAATAATTAAGCCCTTTTAAAAAAATGAATTACAACTTAATGATACTTGATCCTTTTGAACAATGGAAAAAACGGAGCAAAAGGTTCTACAGTTGAATACACATTACCAATGTCCTTTGGAAACAGCTTTGATGCATTGTGGTTGCACGTGGAGTTCTATTGGAAATCGTTTTCTTATTCAAGTCTTTTCTTCCACAACGACTGCATGGGTTCGTAGGGTATAACATCTAGTGGCACAATGATGGAAGATATTGGGCATGCGGCCTCCAACATGAACTATCTTTTCTTCAGTGAGTGACCATAAAAAGAAGATCTAAAAACACATATTTATTGCTTAGCATTCTCCATATTAACTGTTCTATTACTGTCCCCTTGTGTCTCTTCTCATGACCCATAGTCATAACACTAATTAAATTGTAGCATTTTCTCACATGATGCTGGGCAATGTAAGTGGTTGGACATATCGATCTTCTCGAGGATGGATCGATATTCAGTAGGGGAAATTGATTTTAGTGCATCAAATATTTTTCCTTGGATGCAGATTTATCTTGTGATCGTGGAGAGAAAGTTTTTCTTGGATTTTATTTAGTTGAAGAAGAATTTCTTGTTTTTCTTTCTTCTTGTTAGTCATGGCTAGATTTAACATTTCCACTAGATTCTGTCATGTATGAGGGTATGGAACTGACATTTAATCAAGAGCACCAAGCCCTCCATGCCCTCCATGTATCTAGATGTTGGTGGCATTGATTGTTGAACTCTTTTCTCATGACCCTAATAAAAATGTACCCTTCACTTAAGTAAAATCACTTATTAGACATGTTAATATTTTTGTATCTTATTTTAATGCTTAGAAGGGGTAAGACTGATGATGAGACACTTGGTGCTATTTTGGTTATCTATACCTTACTTGCTATATATATGAGAAATTTTGCATATTTGTGTATATTGATTTGGATTCATATGGATGGACAGAAATATATATATGTTTTTTTCCAAAATTTGAATACTTTATGTACTGGTTCTGATAAGTACGGGATGAATGCAAGGGTGATAACTACGGGATGCATGCAAGGGATAGCATGACCCCAAAACTGCTACCAAGTTAAAAACCTGTCACTAAATCTGAAACCCACAAATCCGCGATGGTGTGATGGGGAAAGCACACTGCAGGAGCCACAAACACACAGAAACAACCATGTTTTACTGCTTCTTGCAGAGAAGCTTCAGATCTGGCATGAAAGGGACTGAAATTTCATCAGTCTGCAATCTGGCATCCCACCACCCACAAAAAACAGACTTCATGCAAGCCCCCGGGCCCTGGAACAAATGACGAAGTCTGCTCAACAAATCCTCATCTCTTGGTTTTGCCACCTTCTCCAAGTGAAGATGGGCATGGGCTGCCAAAAGCATGAACTGCAATTTGCATGTCCAGAGGGCTGCTGCCACCAACTTAACCTGGCCACACAGCATGCCATCATATCACACCAAAACCTTCCAGAGAAAAGCCAAGTGCCATGCCAGAGACACCTAGTTTTTCCCCTCAACATATGTGCAGTTGTCTCCTTGATCCTCCATGTTGATAGCATGCTCATCCAATATTGGTAAAATCCTCTTCCCTCACTCATTGTCTCCCAGAAGAAGACTGTAATTTCAAAAACAAAATGAAAGATGATGGATCAAGTCAACAAATTGTTAAACAGTGAGCAAATCCCTCATCTGGGAATTATCCATCACAACCAAGGCAGTGTGATACTCTTAAATAAATAACCAAGGAGTTATCCGATTAAATTAAAATACACTTTATGGTCGTTTATGACCCTGTAAATCCACCAAGATTTCCTTTGAAACCAGATCGAGGCTATTGGAGGACCAACAATGAGCTCCGATGTTAATGTTCATATAAGTACATCATGTAATTATCTGGCCATGATATAATATGTAATAAATAATGCCAAGGTTAGTTACGTGGTTCAACCACCATAACCATCTTAGGCTACTATAAATGGTGTAATGTGCGATGAGATAGGTGAGAGAGTGGTATATGTATTTTGTTACATGAGTAAATATGGCTAACCCTGTGGTGTATTTGTGCAGCATTATTAGTGATATGGCATTTATTATTCCCTCAACCAGATCTTGTGTTCAATATGATGTACGTATGCGTTTATAAAATCTTGTATGGTATCAGAGCTTCGTCTAGGTATACGGGAGCAATCGGGAGTCGGTCAAAATTTTCAGACTCAAACATTACTTAGGTTTGTTGAAAGTTTATGTTGCTGGTCATACTCCGGGAGAAAGGACTATGTTATTCTGTGTTGAAAATAGTGGAAAACAGTCATGTGGTGTGCAGGTCAAAGATGAGAAAGATGGACATTAGGGCAGCATGAGGCATTTGGGCAGTATTTCGATGGAAGAGGCAACCATCAGTTTTTCACGTGAGTGTAGTGGGCATAAGATGTAGGAGATGTAATATAAAGTTAAATTTTTAGTCTGCATTAATATTAATAATGTTGTTGAAGTGTGGAATCTGAAATATGTCAGCTGGGTTGAAGTGTGGAATCTGAAATTGAATGAGAAAGTTTTGACCTGATACATTGGGAAGAATGGGCTAAACATGGATGTGTGGTTGGGAAAGATTGCAGTTTGCATGAGTTGGTCCAAAAATAATATATGTTGCACCAGCTGGAATCAAACGTTGACGGCACATCTGACAACAAAAAGATCGTTTTTAGCAGGTTGATGTTTCTGGAGTAGACATGGGCGTCAAATTTCTAATGACATATTTGCTGGGTCTCTTCTGGGAATTATAATTTCTTTTCTAAAAACCACATCAGTTAGCATTCAGACTCAGTTGTGGAGGCGACAGGCCTGTGGAGAAAATTGGTCCCACTGGGAGAGGCAAGTAGTGACATCACAACATTGTGATGAAAATATAGCTACCAGATTGAATAAAATGGCCTTTGCTGGGTAAGAAGTAATAAAACGCTGCTGGGAGAATTTATATGCTGCACAGAGAAGATAAATATATTGCAGAATTATTCCATGTTGATTTTCATGTTTATGGAAAGTGAAACCCTTGCATGCGACAAACGAGATTGTCAAGGTGTAATAGGACTGAATTGGGATGAATATTCATGGTAGACAGATTTGGGAGTGAGCCGTTGTGCTGGGAAGTGTTTTGTCAATTGCTGGAAGAAAACGTTTATGGAGGATAGCCTTTGTGTTGAGTTTAGAATCCACCGATTCCTTCTCCTCCAGGATGGTAAGAATAGAGTCATTTGCAAAATGACCATTG
>JZKD02S1300753.1:0-11951 GCA_000966675.3 Picea glauca | reverse complement strand
AAGGTTCAGAGTCCAGCATATACAACAACGGTGGAGTTGTTGAGATCAGTCTCCAAGTGGGAGATTGTTGGTTGTGGAGCCTGATTATCTTCCTGATTCAAAGGTCTTTTATTTTTAGCCGTGTTTATACCCCATGAATTATTTACACCCCATAAGTATGTACACTCTTCCATGCGGGGGAGTGCAGAGGGGGGTACCCTCTCTGCGGGGTCCGGGGGGGCTATCCCCCCGGCTGAGGGGTCTAGGGGCAAGCAGACCCCCAGCGAGGGTTGGTGGGCAGCGTCCCCCGAAGGAAAAATTGCCTTGTAAATGTATATTGTAATTTCATTGTAAATCTGGACCGTTCATTATAAGGTCACATATCTAACGATAGAGATTATGTTAGGGTTTTTCTGCCCTAGAAGGCAACCCTCTTTTATGAGGGAAATGTATTGCGGCTATGATTGATGGCGAATATTGTATTCTGAGATATGAGACTATGAGAGAAAGAAGAGGAAGTTACAACGGGTTTGCTATAGGTTGTATCCCTTCATATGCTGGATAATAATAAAGCAAGGACCTAACAATATCTCTGGTGGACGTAGCTCACACTGGGTGAACCACATAAATATGTGTCTCTATTGTATTGTGTATCTTCTGTGTTTTGTTTCCGCATTTGTTTTATTTTATTGCTCCACGGTCCTGTTTTTCTAACACTAAGATGAGCCTGCTAGAAAGAGATTCTGTGCAATAAAAAAAATCTTGTTTATTATCTGCATGAGTTCCTTGAGGAGAAGGAAAACAGATTGAAACTGTACCTTGGAAATTCTGGCTGAAATTACAGCAAAGGGATTATGTTATCCCTGTCTCAAATTGATAATTACTCTAGTATGAGTAGGAAAATGCTGGTAGGCATTACGGTGAGACATAAATGCAAAAAAAGGGAAGTGAATGAACTAGTGATTGTTATGTTGCCTATCCACTTGGGTTGACAGAGCCTCCTATAGTGGGATGGTTGTTTATATAAGGGATAAGACCCTTACGAAGAATTCCCTTGTGGTTAAGGAAATTTGGTATGGATTAATAAAATCCTTGGCAATAATAGTTACTGATTTAATAAAAGATTAAACCATGTATATATGTATAACATGTGGTGAGTTATAAAGTATGGTATGACGATGAACCAATTTGGCCAATAATGACCTGATGTTGGCAAGAGAGTAGCAACATGATTTAAATGCTAATAATGCTAATGCATCTGACCCAATGAAGAGAGATAGAGACCGGCAATTTAGTGCCTTGGATAATGATAAAGTTACCCATTTGGTATTCCTGAATTTGAATGATTTTGTAACTGTTAGGCAAGAATAATTTCTTCCTACCTGTTGCCCTGAATGAGGGCAGTACGAGTATAATTATGAGTATGACTATGAGACTTTTCAAGTGTTTGACTGTAATATCCCATTGAAGAAGGTTAATATTAAGATTAAATAAATGATGAGTGATATAGAAATGTGCAACTGATGCACATATATGATGTATGAGTATATGTAGACTAAAGGCATGGTATGATTGCCTGAACACGTGAGAAGTGAGGCAAGATTTGTACTTGTCATAGATGAGTAATGCCATGGATGCATGGTTGAACCTATTTTGGAGGATCTAATTATCTTGATGAAATAAAAGCTTGAGGAGGATGTGTTCTATTTCCTTGGGAAAAAGCTAGTGTAACTTACTGAAAGAGTAAGTGAGCATGAATGCTATGTGGTCATGATAGAAGACAAGATGAATATGCCTTTGAAAACTACATGTATATGATTATGAACAAATCATGAGTGAAACGATTTAAATCGGCATGCAATGTCGAAACTATGAAGTGTGCCAGTGGTGGACACACATAGCATGATAATGCATGTGATTAAGTGCATGGAAGCACAACTTGAAAGCAAAATGATAACATAAAGATAGCTATTTGAACGTAAATATGAAATGCATAATAAGAATGCAAGCTTATATTCCTTATGGAATATTGGGTAAGAATATGAAATGACAAAGTTGAGGTTGACTCGAGGTTGAGTTCATCTAAGATAGTGATGAATATGCAATAAGGAAGTTGTATGACGAGACAATTCCTTGTGGAGGAATTGTGTGATAACTTTGTCAAGAGAACATAGTCATAATCTTAATCAACGCTGGAAAATTAGACAATAGACTACAAAGTATATTTGTACAAGAATCATGGATTACATTTTAAAATATTGCGCATGAGTGAAAGATATGTGAATGAATGTAGGAAGATCCCAAGAGGGATAAATTATAGAAGCAAAGAAGGAGTAAAGGATTAATACTTTTCTCACCATCAAACTCTGAATAACAAGACATAGTTGTATGTTTTAAAAGAGTTGCTGTGAAAATAAGTGTAGTTGGTAAAATGAAAGATAAAATTGATAAATATGTTTAAATAAATAGATAAGCTTGGTTAAGCCATGATTGTGCAAAGGAAAAGTGGCCTTGGGAATAGTTCAATTAAACCGAAAATTCAAGACTATGTAGGAGTTGGAAAAAGGGAATAGTCCCTTAACTCTTTTCTTGTTGATTATTATATTTTTTTGGGATGAGAAACTGATCTGTTGATGCATGTAAATGTTTTGGCATACGGATGTTGATAGTTGTATGACTATAGATACAATTGAAGATTTGATTGTGTTTGCACTCATGAAAACATTAAGGATAATGTGATAGAGTGCATGCATATATGCTAGAACATAATTGAGAATGTTTTGAATACTACGATACATGCATTGGTATTTACATGAAAAATGACACAGTTTCGAATGTGATAATACATGTTATGTATAGGAAATGATTGGAGTTGTTGAGGAAGGACATCTACCAATGGTTGACAACCTCAGGAAGAGGAGAAATACAAGAAGGATGTTGTTGAAAGATTGATGAAAGGGACTATGGGAATCCCCATGAAGTACTACTGATGAGGTGATATCAGAGAGGTTGTTGGCAGCCGGGATAAGCATAAAAGTTTCATGCCCATGTGGCATGAGAACTTAAAGGGATTGGGTAAGAATCCCTTCTGAAATATTTATTATTTTAATGTTATACATGTGTTTTAGAGTGGTTGTTTCATGCCAATGATACCCAAGTAGGGTATGATTCAGGAAAGGGAGACCTGAAGGACAAAGGGAGGAGCCTCTAGCGACCAAGGATGATTGATATCCTTGCAAGAAAATTCATGAATACTTTGACCAATCAGGAATGATTGGGGACAAGGGTGCTCATAGGAAGCACATAGAATTGAATGCATTCAGGAAATACATGTTTGCATGAGAGGGTAGGTAATGTATTGCCCATTATGGGGGATGGATATTCCAATGTTCTACTAGAATGTAACAATGGTAAAGAGAGGTATTGGGTGGCCATGGGTGTTGGCACCCTAGTTACTAGTAAAGAAAGAATGCTTAAAGGCATTCATGTAAAACTTTTAGTTTCATGTGTAATGATCTAAGACTATGATCAACTCAAAGCAGGAGGAGCAGTCTTGTTGTAATAATGAATGTGGATAGAGAATCCATGTGGTAAGAGGGTTGCTGATTTACAACACACCAAGTCAAGGTGCATAATATGAAATCAATGCATGGGTGAAATGTGTGTGAATGTGGCCATGAACATTTGCACATTGATTAAATCCATTTAATGTTTGATTGCATTCTCAAAAAGCTTAGTATGTTGAAATGATGCATGTGTAAGGAATGGAATTTCTCTTATGTTTTCTATCATTGAATAAGATGAAAATGATTTAATTGTTAGTATGCGCAATTTTGAAATTGTCTAGAAACCACTGCAAATGTGCAATGAAAGTGTAATGTGAATGAAAACTAACAATTCGTTTGGTTGTGTGAAGAATGAATTGCATGAGAAAGGATCTTGCATATGGCAGTTTTGTAATCCCATAAGGAATACTAATACCTGCTGGATGTAAAAGAGCCAAAATACCTAGGAAAAGAAGTTTCGAGCTGGTGGAATCTAGTTCCTATATGAAACAAATTTGAAAATGAAAAGGTGGAATTAAAAAAAAAAATCCGCGGGTAACAGATTTGAAAAGAATTTTGATTGAAATTGATAATAACATCTCACAAATTTCTGTATGAATGTGATATAGGTGAGGTAAAACATCTATCCAGGGAGGATAGATGATAGATTTCAAAGCTACAAAGCATGGGAAAAGGCTAGAGTAGTGACATGAGAACCTTGTGATAAGCCATGATTCCCATATAATGATGTGTCCTGGTGACATAGGTGAAGGGACGCTTTCGGTAGAGAAAGCGTGGGGGACGCCTCAACTGTAAGACTCAACGAAGTCTCTAAAACTTTTCTTATGAGAGAAAGCCTTGGCAGGCAATATGGATCGACCGAGGGACTATATAATAGAGAAGGGGATTCCTAAGCCTGAGCTTGGAGGGTGAGTGACTGCAAGGAAGGGGAGAGTTTGATAGCTCATGTGAAAGAACTCAGTTGAGTCTTTAAAATTTTGTCATTTGTTTAATGGGATCAATGACATAATGGGTATGTCAAGGGTAAAACAATGAGCTGGGCGAATATGAAAATGATGTGGACATAGATCCATGAAATGCACAGATAAGTATTGTGTTGATATGTAAATTCTTCGTCTTGATTGATGAAGACAATAAAATGTTTATGCATGAAATAAATGATGATGAAACAGTCGAAGCATAAATGCATGGAAAGTGTACTCATAAAGAACACCGAGTACTGTGTTTCTTTGAAGGGGTGGGGGGGGGATTGTAACAACTCCCCTTTCTAAACCTATGATTATGTGTAATTAACCATGATTTATGGATGCCATGCAATGGCATAAAACATTTGTAAATGTATTATTGTGTAATTGTAAATACCAATAGCTGGCTGTGGGGGTGAAGCCTTAAAGTATTGGCCATGATACCGCTAGGGGAAACAATGAATAAACCTAGATAGTGGTTCATCATGCTAAAGAGGACCCAAGCCTCCTTGCTAATACTATTTGATTATGAGATATTCAAATTAATTCCCTCATCCCATATTTCAAGACAAATCAATTAATGATGAAGGGCTGGTGGTTGAGCAACCAACCACCTTCAATGTATACAGGTATGGAAGACCTAGCTAGGACCACTGAAACTATCAACCAAAGGTACCACAGGGTACCATTTTTGCAGATCAAATTGACCTGAGTCCCTTCTGATAGTAGGAAGGGGGACAAGTCAAGAACCTCCCCAAGGGGTTACGTGTAGGGGATGCATGAATGGGAAGAGAGAAAAATAGAGGGATGTGTCCAAGAGGAAGGCACAAATGCAGACAGGAGGAGACAAGATCTGGGTTGGGGGTCATCTGAGGAAAGAGATATACTACAAGAAAATGCACGAGTGAGTGCAGAACTTCCTGGTGGTATCATGGATTGGCATGGGGGTGGCCAGAGTGCTAAGAGTGAATGCATCTGAGCCTAAGGCTGAGTGGAAAGGAAAACAACCACAATCAGTTGGCTGGTTAAATTATTCAAAGAACAAATAAGTAATTGTATGCTCTGTGTGTAGAGTAAAGTGAATGGTCGTTATCTATATATGATCTTAAGCGTTCAAGTCTGCTTGATGGACTGAGTTTTGTTCTATTGGTATTCCTCTGTGTTTGAGTGATTGTGAAATTGTATAGTATTACATATGTTTCATACATCTGGATTCAAGGACCCTATGTCTTTTCCTCCTTAACACAAAATGTTTGCATGGAATAAAATTCTCGATTGAAGGTCATCTAGCATGCTTATTATCTGTTGTGAATGCCTAAGAACTTGAGGAAGGTGAGTTAAAAACCCAATGAAATGATGCAACATGAGGCTGCAAGACTACTAAGTCCAAAGGAATAAGTTATAATTTCACTTAACACTGACTGGAGTCTATGAAATTCAACAGTCGTCGATCTCAGGGGGAGAGTCAATATCAACCGTCCAAAGATGGGTTGGTTACCCATCAAAGTCCCTTGTAGATCAATGTGAAGGTGGTAGCCATTGGTTAAGAGAATGATTGAATGCCAACCGTCGATCTATTACGTAAATCTCAGGAGGGAGTTACCGCCGAGGTCACAGAGTGACACTTGTCATCGTCTAAATCACGAAGGAGTTAAATTCGGGCACAAACACCTTTATTGTAAACCCCTTTTCTTCTCCATGCAACTTGTGCTATAATTGTGGGGCTAACATAATAGTGGGTTACCACCTTGTTGGAGTGGTATTTCTCTTTAATTACATAGATGGCTAGAAGGTGGTTCCCAAAACCATTATCGAGGGATCCACATGCGTTCCAAAATGCCCCACATGTACAAGAGTGGTTAACCTAAACCACCATGCAGATGAGCGTTACCTATTATCCCTCGCACACATTGTGGATGCACACTAGATCTAGATCGTTGATCCTTATCGGTGATCAACGACCCATGATTTCCATAACTTGGGTCTCGTTAAAAATTTCAACCTCTGGTTGGGATGAACCGTTACACGTTATGGTGATGTGGCATGCCAGGGTAAGTACATGTGTTATGGTGAGACTGGACGTGAACTAGATGTGGGACCCTTGTCAAGCATAGGATTTTTGGTGAGCGCAATAAACACGAGTAATTGGATCTAGGATTAGACTGATCTCCACCATAGATCTTTATTAATAGAAGTCAATCAGACCAAAACCACCAGGGACACAGAGATGACACTTGTCATCATCCAATTGGAAAAGATATTAAACATGAGCCATAGAAGGCCAAGGCCATCGGATAGGCGCCTTAAATTATATCCGTTAGATATAAGAGTTGAGAAATATTGGTTGTAGATCCTCATATCAAGTCGGGAGAGGATCCCCACACGAAGATTACTAATTCAGAAGAGCAATATTTCTCTCTAGTTGTGCGGATGCTCGAACAATGGTTTCCAAAACCACCAATGAGGGATCCTCGTTCGTCCTCCAACGTCCAAGTGTCTTAGTGTGGTTTCCTTATAAACCACTGTAGACATCCCCCCTCTTGCTAAACCTCTGGTGCATACCCCCTTCTCTCCAAAGGCTGCGTGGCCTCCCGATCTTAGGAGCTTCTCAAGACTAAATTGTAATAGTCTTCGATTCCCTGCTGGAACCTCTTAGGAATAATCCACAGGTCTTTACAAAATTCAGCCCGCATGCAAAAGTGATAAATGCAAGTCTCATCCACATGACCATGCCTTGTGACCACACGCCTACTTGGAAAGGCGCGTCATGATTTTGCATATCAGCTATATGAGTCAACCAAATCTTTGTCCTTCGAACTCCCGAGTCCCGAAATTTCGACAAGGGCCTAGCGCGTGCTAGCTCCTTCCTTATCTTCCATCCATATGACCCTTCACTATGACCAGGGGCCATTCTTTCTGAGTGCGTCGAGATTTAGCGTATCAGTAACTTTCGATGCGATTCACCTCCGTTCTCCCGATCCTCCGATACCCAAAATTACGAAATATTCGGATCAGATAAATGGTCCACACTAACTCTCCAACCAACGACTGTGATCGAACCACGATTCCATGTTTCACGAATTCTCACAACTCCGCCCTTTGACCTTTCCACTCAGTGAGTCAACAAAATGTTGATCTCTTGCCATGTGTCTCCTTTCAATGGACGGTCCTGATGATTTCAGGATTTTGTGATTCGGGGTTTCGCAAATTTCACTCTGCTTCTTCCAAAATCTTCTGTTTCATGAAATTTTGATGACTCCTCGCACTAACCAGTGCGCTACATCTCTGAGATCTAATGGCTTGAAGGATTTCGACTCTTTCTGAATGAATCCTAACCTTCAGTCTTATCTAGTGTCCAAACTTCTCGTCTGAAGGATTTCTCCCACTCAATCCTCCGTACTTGTTCCTCCTTCGAACTTCAACTTTCTGTGCTCCACCTTTGAACACTTCAACTCTTCAAAACTTAGAAATTTTCTAGTGTTTCCCCTCGAGACTTAAAACCACTACTCCTCCTGAGCTTCTGGCAATTGAAACTAAATCTCATCCCTAGCACACACTTGCACTCTGTGTATTTTTCAAAAGACTTTCTGACGCCCTCCTGGCATACTCTGCGCTCAACCTCCCGAGCTTTCAAACTTTAACAAAAGTTTGTTTCTATAAGCACTTCTTACGCTCAATATGCACACTTTGCATACAAAAATTCCTCGCTATCTCTTCTGATCTTTAAATCAAAAAAAAATTCTTCATATGCACTCCTTGTGCTTTGCATGCACTCCTTGCATAATATTACATAAGAGAAACAATTGAACTCATCCAACTATCCATTCATTCACTATGAACATCATCCATAAACACATAACAATTATGTCAAACTGTAACAATATAAACACTGTGTATTTGGGTCAATTTCCTCTGTTCTATTCAATTCAGAAGAAAACTTAATTACAGTCATTTATCCTTTACAACTATTACAAGAAAAAAACTTGTCTAAGGACCTAGAGCTTTTTCGCTCTTCTTCCTCCTATCTAAATACTATTACCTTCTATTCAAGCGGTTACCTACTCAATTAATGCAACCTAATGACTAATTAGGGCTAATATCCCACACTTGTAATACATTACAGTCGTGCAAAGGATTTACAATGGTTCTGTCCTTTCAAACGATGGCCCGACTTTACAGATAGTTAATAATTTAACGAGAAAATAAAAAATATCTTCACACTGCTACCAAGTTGATTAAAGTCGGTTTGGATCCTTCGATGCATTGAGGTGTCGATTTCGATTCCACGTCTGCTTCCTTTTGATGTGATAGCGATGCTCCTGCATCATACTCCTCTAGCCAAAAATATTCATGGACTCCTGTCCATGAGCTCTCACACTGTTTTTCCATGCTTCAAAATATCAGGTTCAGTTACCCAACTTGAATATTCTATAGGGTGATCCTTCCATTTCACTAAATATTCAGGATGCATCTTTCTTTTGGTTTTCCTTCCAACTCTCTGCTCTAAAATTTTCTCCATCTGAGATTTTTCTACTATAGGAATATATTCTTCCCACTGAATCTCTTCCTGATCATCCAATTCTCATGCGTCATCTCTATTATAAGGATACAAATCTGCAACATTGAATATCGGTGATATCCCAATATTATCTGGCAACTCAATTTCATAAGCATTTGCTGTAAATTTTCTAAGGATCTTGCATGGTCCTATATTTTTCATCTTCAACTTATTATATGTTCGTCTTGGAAACCTCTCCTTCCTCAAATGAGATAAAACTTCATCTCCCACTTCAAATTGAACTTCCCTTCTTTTCTAATCAACTCTGTCCTTGTACTTTTGATTACTATCCTATATTTGTTTCTTAACTTGATCATGAAGTCTTTGCATTTCTGTAGCAAAATCTTCCGCTCCAGCACTCTTGAATTCATCTTGTTACAATTCTCTCAATTCTGCAACCCCTCTTGACTATCTTCCATATACTATCTCGAATGGACTTTTTCCAGTGCTTCTATTAACTGAATTGTTAAATGCAAATTCCGCCTCTGCCAAAATCTGATCCTACTGACGACCTTGTTCAATGACTAAACTTATTAACAAATTTCCCAAACTCATGTTCACCACTTCGATCTGTCTGTCGGTCTGAGGGTGATATGCTGAACTAAAATATAAATTAGTTCCCAGCTTCTTTCATAGAGTCCTCCAAACGTGTCCCACAAACTTAGTATCCCTGTCTGAAACTATGCTTCTGGGCAATCCATGTAATCTCACAACTTCTCTGAAGAACAAATTGGCTATATGTGCAATGTCATTTGTCTTCTGGCATCGTATGAAATGTGCCATCTTGGAAAATCTATTGACCACAACAAATATGGAATCACTTCCCTTCTGGGTTCTAGGTAATCCCAATACAAAATCCATACTAATCGCATCCCAAGGCCTTTTTGGAATAGGCAATGACTGATACAAACCAGTGTTTTGTCTATTCCCTTTTGCATGTTGACAAATCTTACATCAGTCTACAAATTTCTTCACATATGCCCTCATACCTAGCCAATAATACAAACTACTCAATTGTGCAAATGTCTTTTCATGACCAAAATGTCCGGCTAAACCTCCACTATGTTTTTCTTTCAACAAATTATCTCTCATTTCTCTTCCTACAACACGGTTTGCCATAGGTGGTCCTATGCGTATCCTTGATGACATCGCTTCAACTATTCCTAACACACTGAGTTCAACTTCAAATCCTTTTCAGGCTCTAATACCACTTGGTGCAGACCCCCTTCTCTCCAAGGGTTGAGCGACCTCCCGGTCTTAGGATCTTCTCAAGACTAAATTGCAACAGTCTTCAATTCCCTGCAGGAACCTCTCAGAAACAATATACAAGTATTTACAAAATTTTGCCCGCATCCATAAGTGCTAAACGCAAGTATCCTCCACGTGACCACGCCTTGTGACTACACACCTACCCAAAAAGGCGTGTCGCGATTTCACGTATCAGCTATATGAGTCAACCGAATCTCTGTCCTTCGAACTCCCGAGTCCTGAAATTCTGACAAGGGCCTAGCGCGTGCTAGCTCCTCCCTTATCCTCCATCCATATGACTCTTCACTATGACCTGGGGCCAATATTTTCGAGCGCGTCGGGATTTTGCGTATTGGGAACTTCTGACGCGATTCACCTCCATTCTCCTGATCCTCCAATACCTGAAATTATATAATATTTAGATCAGATCAATGATCCACACTAACTCTCCAGCCAACGAATGAGATCAAACCGCGATTTCACGTTTTGCTAATTCTCACAACTCCGCCCTTTGACCTTTCCACTCTACGATTCAACAAAATGATGATCTCTTGCTACGTGTCTCCTTTCAATGGATGGTCCCGATGATTTCAGTATTTCACATTTCGGGGTTTCGCGAATTTCACTCTGCTTCTTCCAAAATCTTCTGGTTCACAACATTCTGATGAATCCTTGCGCTAACCAGTGCGCTACATCTCTGAGATCTAACGACTTGAAGGATTTTGACTCTTTTTGAATGAATCCTAACTTTCAATCTTATCCAGTCTCCAAACTTCTCATCTGAAGGATTTCGCCCGCTCAATCCTCTGTACTTGTTCCTCCTTCGAACTTCAATTTTCTACACTCCACCTTTGAACACTTCAACTCTTCAAAACTTAGAAATTTTCTAAGTGTTTCCTCTCTAGAATTAAAACCACTACTCCTCCTGAGCTTCTGGCAATTGAAATTAAATCTCGTCCCTAGCGTGCACTTGCACTCTGTGTCTTTTTCAAAAGACTTTCTGATGCCCTCCTAGCATACTCTGCGCTCAACCTCTCGAGTTTTCAAACTTTAACACGAGTTTGTTTCTATACGCACTTCTTGCACTCAATATGCACACTCTGCATACAAAATTTCCCCTCTATCTCTTCTAATATTTAAGTCGAAAAATACTTCTTCATACGCACTCCTTGCGCTCTGCATGCACTTCTTGCATAATCTTACATAAGAGAAACAATTGAACTCATTCAACTATCCATTCATTCACCATGAACATCATCCATAAACACATAACAACACAGTGAAACTGTAACAATATCAACACTGTGTATTTGGGTCAATTTCCTCTGTTCTATTCAATTCATAAGAAAACATAATTACAGTCGTTTATCCTTTACAACTATTACAGAAAAAAAACTTGTCTAAGGACCCAAAGCTTTTTCGCTCTTCTTCCTCCTATCTAAATACTATTACCTTCTATTCAAGAGATTACCTACTCAATTAATGCAACCTAGTGACTAATCAAGGCTAATATCCCACACCTGTAATACATTACAGTCATGTAAAGGATTTACAATGGTTCCATCCTTTCAAACGGTGGCCCGACTTTACAGATAGTTAATAATTTAATGAGAAAATCAAAAGGATCTTCACACC